>MU846096.1:0-74489 GCA_030867225.1 Colletotrichum caudatum
TATTAATCTGCCTACCCTATTTTAAAAGCCTTTCTTTACATAAGGTAATACCTTTATTATAATAGTAAAGCTGTATGTATAGCTAGTATTCTTTAAGGGTAGAGGCCTAGATATTAGGTATTATAGGCGTCTGTTAGCGATAATAGATTTGTAGCAAAAAAGGCGTTTTTTGTATAGGTTACAGACAGTATAGATAGTAGGCAGTAGCAGGTATATGGCAGTGGTGGCTAATGGGCTGTGAAAATACCAAAAAGGGGCCGTACAATTACCTGCTACCCTTGAATCCTACCATCGCCAAAATTGACACGTGTAGCGCAAGAAGCCGTTGTCGCTCCCGTTTCACATGAAGTATATATCGATGTCTGCCGGGGTCAGGGGGATGTGTAGTGCAACTCTGTTGGTGGCGCGGCACCATCCATCGACCGAAAGCCGCGAGGACGATGAGCCCTCTGCTTTTCACGGATTTGACGTAAGTGTACTGCTACATTCGCGGTGCACATCACTAGGCGGCGAGGATAACGACAGCAGTTGCGCACCATATTCCGAACTCCGACTCCTTTAACTTCGAGCTACGCAAGCACTGCAACCTGCAGCAGTTACGGATGAGTCGTTGCTCGCACATGATTTGTGGTAGCATTTTTCTCTACCCAGCTTTTGCATGAGAACAAGATTCAGACCCTGCCGCGCCAGACAAGTAGCAAGTGCCTGATATCTACCAAGTCAAGATGAACAAATGGGAAACCCCCGCACTTTGGAAACTGCAGAAACGTCCAGCTGAAAGAGTCTCGAACTTGGTCACAGGCCCGAGTAGTAGTTATGAGTTGATCAAGGCGTGTGCGGGGGTGAGATGAAAAAGGGAACGATGTAAAGATGAGACGTTGAAGATGTCTGGACGGGAAATCCCCCGCGGGCACAGGAGTAGCGTAATCAATGCTTGTGCAGACCAGGCTTCAGATATAATATTGAGATCACGCTGCCACCATGGGTGGTCAGTCATTCTCTTCCTATCATGTATTATTTGAGAATCATCACGAGCCTTATTGTGAAGAAGAGGGAAAAGGAGAGAAGGAAAGGTTTTTCCACGGATATCGAATTTCAAATAGGCCCCACGTTTTGGCCAGTCGCTTACCTAATACGGGCACAGCCAAGCCAGAGAGAAAGGGAATAATAGGGGAAAATCACAACCTGTCCGCTCACCTGACGACATTGCCCCACACCCTCCACGTCCATCAGTCGGACTCTTTCCAGAATCCGAAGTGTTGTGCATGCACACACGAGAGAGGCCAGGAGGGGCCAGCCAGGACAGATAGAGAGGCCACAGGGAAAAGGTGGGATGACCCACCCCTTAACGAAAAGCACCTGCAGCACGCTGTAGTGTACGGATAGTGTAAACCACCTACAATGCTGCACTTGTGATCAGGCCCAGCTGCAGGTCAAAAGCACCTACTACCTATACGTACCGTAGGTAGATGAGCACTAAGGTGTCCAAGGTTTTCTAGTAGGAGTAGGTAGGCACCTGCTGTGGTCGTACCTACACCTTTTGCGGGCGGCCTGGCGACCGCCTGATGTCTTTTAGTTTTTGGATGATCTTGTTCGCTCCTCCTCCTCCGCCGCGTCACTGATAAAGCACTGAGAGCAAGGATCAGCCTGCCAAGGGGTGTACTCCAGCAACGCGTACCAGTGCATTTGGTTCGTGCAAAGGAGAACGAACATCCTCACCCTGCCTCAGCCCCGTTTTCCAATTGGAGACGTGAGATACGATACAGGTGCAGCCCCAGTCCCTTAGCGCTGTTAAAAAAAATCCAGCCCCCTTCCTTTCGCGACCTCGAAGCTTGTCCCGGCCACCCACGATTCTCAACGGCAACAGCCTTAACGCTCGCGGTGCCTTCATTGAATCATCTGCAACCCGCCCCTGCCGCCTGCTGCTGTTCATCCCGGTCTTGCGCATTATACGACCCTTTCTCGAAACCCAACTTGTTCTGCCATTCGTTATCCAAACCGCGCTCGCCATGTCTGATTACGATCACTTCGGGAGCTCCGAGGAGGAGAGCGCCGAGGTCAAGAAGCTCCAGGCTGATGTGGTATGTTTGACTGCGTGATAATGTCTACGTCGCCGCACCCACCGTCGAATCCAAATTGATCAGTCGCTAACCCGTGTCGCGCGCGCACAGGATGCCGATCCCGATAACTTCGAGACCTGGGAGAAGCTGATCCGCGCTTGCGAGGGCTTGGAGGGCGGATTGAACCGCAACTCCAGCCCCCAGGCCCTTGCCACTCTTCGCGATGCCTACGACCGTTTTCTTCTCAAATTCCCTCTGCTCTTTGGCTACTGGAAGAAGTACGCCGATCTCGAGTTCAATATCGCTGGTCCCGAATCAGCCGAGATGGTGAGTTACTGTCGCATCGCGCAACGCATCCCTTGCTTCCGAGCTGCGGCTGACGGGGCGCGCTTCTAGGTTTACGAGCGAGGATGCGCTAGCATCACCAATTCTGTCGACTTGTGGACCGACTATTGCTCCTTCAAAATGGAGACCACTCACGTCCCGCACCTCGTCAGGGAGTAAGTATTTGATGGCCGGCTTTCCTTCCCCTTAACATCACCATCACCACAGCATGCCTCACCGGCCGCTCAACACCTCGATCGAGCGATGCGTGGGCCTCACCCGCCGCCTTCTTCACAAGTATTCGTCGGTGAGAAATGCCAACAGCAGCCCCAATGTTGGGATGCCCTCTCACGCTAGTAGTTACCAGGCCCTGCTGATTCTCACTTGACGATGACTGATCCATTGTCCGCTTCACGTCGCATCTTCACCACGTCGCCCCCATTGGAACACCTTTACTACGCTGGGCTTAGATTCGCTAGTTGATTTTACTTGATACCCCTTCCTGTATAGCCCGCCTTCCCCATACCTCTTGCCACTCCCCCTTCCCTAGCCATTGCCCGTATACTGACCGTCTCTTCCAGACTTTTCGAACGCGGTGCTACCTGCGTCGGCCTAGACTTCCTCGCCCACCCCTTCTGGGATAAGTATATTGAATACGAGGGCCGCCAGGAGGCCCAGGACAAGATTTTTGCTATTCTGTCCCGCGTCATCCACATCCCTATGCACCAGTATGCCCGGTATTTCGAGCGTTTCCGCCAGCTATCCCACAGCCGTCCTGTGACCGAGCTGGTCCCCGCCGAGACGTTGGCCAAGTTCCAGGCTGAAGTCGAGGCCGAGAGTGCCCAGTTTGCTGGCGTTCAGCGAACGGAGCTAGAGGTTGAGCGTGATATCCGCACCAAGATCGACGCCATGTACTACGAGTACTTTACTCAGACCCAGGCCGAGACCAACAAGCGATGGACCTACGAATCCGAGATGAAGCGGCCCTACTTCCACGTGACGGAGCTTGAGAGTTCGCAGCTCGCCAACTGGCGCAAATACCTCGACTTTGAAGAATCCGAAGGCAACTTCACCCGTATTGTCTTCCTTTACGAGCGGTGCTTGGTGACGTGTGCTTTTTACGACGAATTCTGGTTCCGGTACGCCCGGTGGATGTCTGCGCAGGAGGGCAAGGAGGAAGAGGTTAGGATCATCTACCAACGAGCAGCCACTCTATTTGTGCCCATCAGCCGTCCGGGCATCAGGCTGCAGTTCGCCTACTTTGAGGAGAGCTGCGGGCGCGTTGACATCGCTCGCGACATTCATGCGGCAATCCTCATGAAACTTCCCGACTGCATCGAGGTCATCACGTCCTGGGCTCATCTCCAGCGCCGTCAGAGCGGCCTGGACGCGGCTATCGAGGTGTTCAAGGCGCAGATCGACTCTCCCCATGTCGATATCTTTACCAAAGCTGCTCTTGTCACCGAATGGGCCTTCTTCCTGTGGAAGGTTAAGGGCTCTGCCGAGGAGGCACGCAACGTGTTCCTCAAGAACGTGCAGTGGTATGCCGACAGCCGCGTCTTCTGGAACAAATGGCTCGAGTTCGAATTGCAACAGGCCACGAGTACGGAGGTGGAGGACCAGCATGGCGATCGCGTCAAGCAGATTTTCGACGAACTCCGGAACAAGAGCCGCCTGTCAGCTTCGACAAAGAAGGAACTGTACCAGATCTACCTGTCCTACCTGCAGCAGCGGGGCGGCAAGGATGCGATGAAACAGTTTTTGACTGTCGACAGGGAAATTTTCGGGTAGGCCACAGTTCTCACGAAGCAACAGTTGAATAACGCTAACGATGGTACAGGCCAAGCTCCATTTCCATGCTCGACAAGGCGACCGCCAATGGCAAAGAGAACGGGATAGCCGGCGCTGAGATGGACGAAGCGACCAGATACCGGGCTGAAGCCAGATACCTCAGGTACTATGAACTTCAGGGCGCACCAGAACTCGAGGGCCAGGCGACAGCGCCTTTCAACTAGGCAGCGCCAACTCATCGAGCGTGTTTCTTCTTTGCTCCAGGAGCTTCCCCGTCACTTGGGTAGCTGCTCCCTGAAATTTTTGTAATATACGACTCGTTTGACGACAGATGAAGCTTGGGTGGCAGGCCTCGGGGAAATTGTACTGTATGCAGTGTTTATGAGGTGGCCTAGACAGACCATGATGGGAGGGAATCGTCTTCGGGCACAACGGGTCAACCGGATCCCACCTTTCGAGATTTGCGAATCGATCATCGACGCAGACAATAATAGCTCAACAATGTTCAAAGAAACAACCATGCTCGTGCAGTTTTGTGAAAAGTCCAGTGGCGTACCGGCTGCTGTAAAGTATTCATATCGGCGGCCACCGCGTGTCTGATGCAGCGGTTAAGGTACGAGCATTGCCGCCGAACAAGAACGGGAGCCGCCGGGTCCCCCGGGCAAAGCGCCATGGCAGGGGTAAGCTGCGGAGGCCAAGGCAAGTGCTGGAAATAAATACGAAACTGTGGCACCACGGGAAAGATGTCGCACATGTATAAGGTCAATAGGTATTGAACTTATTCAGTATTGTAGCATTATGGGCACGACGAGGCGCAAGTGAACGATTCCACGTGAGTGGACCGAGGACCTCGGTGCAGGTGACTGGTAACGCTATACTAGGTACCGGACGTGAAAAAGATGGAGGCTGAAATCTCATGGCCGGATTTTTCAGCAGCGACAGGGGTTGGGTTTCTTTCTTCAGCAGGAACTTTTTGCCTGTTTCGAACACCGCTAGTTGAGAAGGCTAAGAGATCGGGCTGTTTGCCGGGGATGTTTCCCGAGGACACCCTCGGCTGAGGCGCCGCTGAACGGATCGACGTTGCCATTTCGGCTCTAGGTGTCTCCCGACGAGCTACCTACCTACTCGTGTTTACATATTACAAACCGCCCCCCCCCCCACCCCCCCCCCTTCTTCTGCCAGAAGTCTACCAAGAATGAAGCTTCACTGCCTGGAAGCGATCCGAAAAGGCGGGATTGCAAAGGCTACCTCCTGCCTTACCACACGCCCCCCCCCCCCCCCCCCCCCCCCCCCCCCCCCCCCCGGCCCCATCTTTCCGTCTCGCGCATTGTGCTTGTCAGATAGTGTGCGCAGCTTTGTTGGCAATTTGACGCGTGCTGGAGGGGGACATCCGATCCCGCGGAAAGCTGAGGGCAGGCAGGGTGGATGGCGACAACAGTGTGCTTCTTAGCGTCATTGGGTGTCCCCTCCCGGTGTCAAGAAGAGCGGGTGAGTGGCGGGTTGACGTAGATACCTGCAGTATAAAAGAATTGGAGGGGGGAGGGGCAGCCTTGCAATCCACGTGAAAACCCGGGATGAGACTTCGAGAGCAAATCCCGAAATGTGTTTGTATGTGGTAGGCTACCGTGCCGAAGCCGGACCCGAGTCATCCTTGAGTCGAGTCGACGCTGCCTTTGTGGCGTTGCGAGTAGTTCTGCCAGAGTACTGGAACGGCACGATAAACACGGATTCGTTCGGTATTCTAATTCACAGCGCTAGGCACTCAGTCAGATTCGCGGGTGTTTGATGCTGCCCACGGAGTGTGGGCTCGATTCGACGATGGAGGGACACTGGATACCCGGGAGATCGATTACAGATACTGCAAGATGGAACAGGCAGAGCGTGCGACATTGTAGCTACGGTCAGCGGGGGGTCCTCTAGGAAAGCGGCCGGATAGCCGAGGACTGGACTCTGGGAATATTGACCGGATGGGGGCATTGGGCAAGCAAAGCTTCGACGGAAGTCGAGAACGCAGAACTGACTACCGACGTTTGCCGGGAACCATGTTTTGCTTGTGAGGTCTAAGTTCTAACGCTCGGAGATGCCCAAAGGAAAAGGTCGCTCTCTCCAGTATGGGAGGACGAACGAAAAGAGTGAGGGAGAGAAGACAAATGTTGAACGCAACAAAGAAAAGGCCACATGGCGTGCTCCAGTTCCATCAGCCCGAACCATATCAATGTTGTGTAACGTATGTATCTTGCGTTTTTTTGGCCTTATCTTTTGCAGATACGTCGAACGTTGATGCCAGTCCTTAGCGCGCGCCGGGCCACACCACACCACACACCCGGCACCGCGCACAACCCTCAGTGGCAAGGCGACCGGTATGTTGAGAGTGAGTCTGAGAGAGGGAAGGAAGTGAGCCCCACCATGTGAAGCCAGCAAACGTAAATGGGAGCATTGGAACCCTCGTCGCTGTTCAAACACGCGTCCACGATCCCTGCAGACAGTCCCCCCTCCCCCCGTATGGAAAGGAAACAGTGGCACCTGGCATACCCCTGTCAGGACTGGAGCTCCTGCTTCTGGCCACTCAGAGGCCATTAATTTCTCATTCCACCTCCCCAGGTCCCCCTCCCTCGGTCCCTGAGCCAGAAGAAACTGACTCTAGGTAAGTTGGTAGGTAAAAGTGTTGCGCCGGCCCGGGTACATCGGTATTTCTCAAACGCCCCCGGGGCGAGTACTCGGGATTTAATCTCGAGACCCTCCTCCCTTCTACTTCTCTTCCTCCCTCGGAGCCTCTCTTCTTCTGTCTTTCTTCTCTGCTTCTTCCTCCTTCGTCATCGCAATTGTCTTCTCGATCCGCCTTGATACTCCTCAACCTTTTCACACATACCAGCTTCCAGCAAGGTCAGTACTGCCCCGTCTCTTTCCTCGGCTTACACGCATGGGCACATACAATCTTGTTAAACTCTTGCCACGTTATCTTCTACCAAAGTGTCCCGATAAACTCGTACCATTGCACCACAACCACAGAACCTGCAGGCCAACTAACATCTCTCTCCCACACAGATGGCCGCTTCCACGAGACAGTTCGCCCGCGCGGCGCTGAGAAGCTCGACCAGAACCTCTTTTGCCGTCGCCCCCCGCCAGGCCTTCCGCCACCAGGGCCGCCGCTTCTACTCCTCCGAGCCCGCCAAGTCTGGCAGCTCGACCTGGCTTTGGCTCTCCGGTCTGGCCGTCGCCGGCGCCGGCGGCGCCTACCTCTACACCAAGGAAGGCGGCGTCTCTGCCGGGTCGACCGCCAAGGTCGTTAACCCCACCAAGGCCGACTACGAGAAGGTATACAAGGTCATCGCCGATCGCCTTGAGGAAAACGACCAGTACGATGACGGCAGCTACGGCCCCGTCCTCGTCCGCCTCGCGTGGCACGCCAGCGGTACCTACGACAAGGAGACCAACACTGGCGGTAGCAACGGTGCTACCATGCGTTTTGCCCCCGAATCCGACCACGGTGCCAACGCTGGCTTGAAAGCTGCCCGCAACTTCCTGGAGCCCGTCAAGCGTGAGTAGACCCCCCAGCTCCTATGCGGTCGAGTCTGGCAGGTCATACTTGCCGTCTTGCTACCACCATTGGACACACTTTTGCTGACTGCCTAGCAGAGCAATTCCCTTGGATCACTTACTCCGATCTCTGGATCCTCGGCGGTGTTGCCGCCATCCAGGAGATGCAGGGCCCCATTATCCCCTTCCGCCCCGGCCGCAAGGACGGTGAGGCCGCCGCCTGCACCCCCGATGGCCGCCTCCCCGACGCCTCCCAGCGCGAGAAGCACCTCCGCGACATCTTCTACCGCATGGGTTTCAACGACCAGGAGATCGTTGCCCTGGCCGGCGCTCACGCTCTCGGCCGTTGCCACACCGACCGCTCCGGCTACGACGGCCCCTGGACTTTCTCTCCCACCGTCATGACCAATGACTACTACAAGTTGCTCCTCAACGAGAAGTGGCAGTGGAAGAAGTGGAACGGCCCCGCTCAGGTACGCTGTGCAGCTACCAGGCACACGTGACAAAAAGAAATGATAGCTGACGGTGTTGCGCAGTACGAGGACAAGGGCACCAAGTCCCTGATGATGCTCCCCGCCGACTACGCCCTGATCCAGGACAAGGCATTCAAGAAGTACGTTGAGCAGTACGCCAAGAACAACGAGGTCTTCTTCAAGGACTTCTCCAATGTCATCGTCAAGCTGTTTGAACTTGGCGTTCCCTTTGCCCAGGGCGCCGAGGAGCGCTGGACCTTCAAGCCCACTTGGCAGAACTAAACAGCCACTGAGTAGTGGCTGTGATCAAGAAGTGTCTTTGTGGCTGAAACGAAAAATAGAGGAGAAAAAGAAGAAGCAAGACCTGGAGAGATATTAGACATAGATGAGAGATATCCACGCCATCGGCGTACCGAAAGAGAGGCTGCTGGGGTCCTCGAAAATTGGGTTTGGGCGTACCGAACCATAGACCTGTAGTCCACTGCTGGACTTGTTTCTATATTGGCTGTTTTGCGTCTCGTAGTCCCTGTACAACATCACCACGAACATTGAAAGAGATACTTCGCAACTGTCAACACTGGTGATGATTCCACAACCCATATCCTTGTGTGTAAAGGTGACGTCGGAATAGAGATTATATGGAGAGGGGGGAGGAAGGGGTTCCCGACGTTGTATTATCCGCACCCACACACCCCCGGCATAACAGGGCTTTTTACCCCTCACCATCTCCCGCGCGCCTGGGAAAGTCTTGCACGCCGGGGTCTTGTTCGTCGCGTCATCAACAGTCTGCAACGAATGGAGGGTAAGGGAGGGGATGAAAAGGTGTGGCTCAATCCGGCCATCTGGTACGGCACCTTGGCCAGCCATCTGCAACACTCTTAGCGTCTCTGCACCCCAGAGTGGAACAAGGGAGGGCGTTGGTTCCCCGCATTGTTCCCATTCCCTTCCTTCGGGTTTGCGTCAGTTTCCTTTTGCGAATCCCAGTCTTGCCGGTTTCCCGGGTGTGTGTGTGTTTGAGTGTAGTACCCGGGAGGGATGATCCAGTGATGCTGATGACGTGTGATTGCTATGAACCTGTACACAGGTATCAACCTGCTCGAGAGCGGCTTCCGGCGGGGAAAGATTCTGGCGAACCGGCTTCTATGATTAATTGGCGACGAGCCCATTGGTTCCTGTGTGTTCCCGGTGTCATGGAAGTGGTCGGCCTAGGGTTTGTGCAGTATAGCGGCCGCGCTGAGGTAGAGGGGGATCGCCGAGCTAGAGATGTTTCTTAGATACGTTTCATGCCGGTTTCTGTAGCATCGTCGTCATCGATGATGCATGTTTGGTTGTTTTTCTTGAGCCCTAGCACAAAACACTGTTGAATGATATCTACGGAAGAAGGATTCTTTATAAAAACTGTACATGATGGACGCGCAGAGCGCTGTTTTCAACTACAAGGAGATTGAGGTCGTGGGATATTTTGATTGCCCAGCAGGTCTGGTCCGAACTGGGCTCACAATGTTTGGAAGAAAGCATTTGTTTCCATGAAGAACTAGAAGTAAATTTGCAAAACTAGAAAGGAATACAGTCGTTGCTTCTCATGTTTGCGAGTGAGGGCATTACTATTCCTTGTCCGGTTCCCCACTTGAAATGGTTATTCGTGTCGCAATTTGCGTTCGACGAGATGCTGCGCTGTCTTGTAGTTTGAGTTAAATCTCCCGAGGGTGCTCGTAGCAGTAATAACAATGGCATCGAATGGTTGAGGAATTTGTGATGAGGACTCGAGCCGCTCAGGAAGGACGGATTAGAAAAAATACGTCCGTGGTGGTACGTCATAAGTGCATTGCCACAAGCTGTTCTATGCAGGCTCTGATAGCAATTGAGAAGATTATTCGATAACGAACATCGTCACTTTCTTTCGAGCACTGGAAGGGGTTCTCAGCGTCGGGCCTCCGTGTTGTGGGCTCAAGTTTAAATCGCGGAGGAAACTCTCGGCGCAGTCCAGGAATCGTCGGTGATTTGGCCGCGCCGGAAACCGGCCCCACCATCGGTGGCCCCACAGGAGCTTTTCAATTGAAGACGCTGCGGCCTCCAAATGACATTCTCAAAAAACACCACTCCTTCCCACCATCCGTCCCATCGCCACCGCCAACGCCACCGCTCGCGGTCATTTTGTGGAACAACAATAGAGGAGGAGTAAAGCAGCAAAATCTACCGCACACAATGGCGTCCTGCCGCATCCCCGCCCTGCGGCACATCGTCACCTCCTCGGCGCGCGCCTTCCGAGCCTCGAACCAGCGCCGCTGGGCCCAGGTCCACGACGTGCGCTTCCTCGCCACGACCCAGCAGCCCCGAACCGTCATCGAGAAGTACCGCGCCAAGCTCGAGCAAAAGGCGCGCCAGGAGGGCGTTTCCAACATTGACGAGCTCAAGGCCGCCTACGCCGACAAGATCCAGGAGCAGAGGAAGAAGGACGCCATCTCGGTCCCCGGGCTGGACAGCCTCCTCAACGACGAACCCGCGCCCGCAGCGATCCCCACAACAGCGACCAGCGCGTCCGAAGGCGCCCCTCAGCAGAAGCAGCCGCCGATACCCGGCTCCTCGGGCAACGGCATCAAGCCCCTCGACGAGATCCTCGACCTCCCAAAGGTGCGCGACCTTCCTGACAAGGAGCTCACGGCGATCTGGCGCCTACGCCACGCCTCCGACCCGACGAGTCTCTGCGCCGTGATCCCGACCGCGGCATACCGCGCGATGGAGGCCCTCGCGAAGCAGAACCCGCAGTTCATCCTGCCGGTGCCGCACGAGGAGCAGGGCGCCGAGATCCACTTCCTGCAGTGGGTGTTCGACAGGGCCTCGCGCACGGCGACGGTCATGTTCACCCAGCTGGCCGAGTTTAAGGCGCGCGGCGAGTTCGCGCAGCCGCATACGACCATCACCCACCACACGGACCTAGCGGACGACAGGGGCGTGGTGCTGATGCACGGCAAGTGCCTCGAGGACCGGGGCGTCAAGACGGCGCACGCGCAGTGGCTCGTCATGTGCCTGCAGAGGTTCTACGGCGACGCGGAGGGCAAGGAGAGGGCGGCAGAGAGGCAGAAGCTGCTGGAGTGGTTCCGCACCGGCGACGAGAGGTTCAGCGTCGACAAGTTGATGGAGGAGGCCGAGCGCATCGGCTGAGTTGGGTGGAAATTGTGTAGCAGGCGGGGAGGAGAGACGTCAAGCATCGATTGCTTGTTGATGAGATAAAGAACAGCCGCAGTCCGCCCACACGTGTCATGTCGGTTCGACCTGGGGATGTGTCGTCCCAGACTACCTCCTCTATGCGAGAGGCATGGATGAGTGATACTTGGAGGGAGGCCTTTGTACAAATGATCCGATGGGACATGTAGAACAACTCATATATACCATATTTCTATTACTTTGTCAAACAGCCCCTTTTCGTGGCGGCATTTGTGCGTGTCGAGTCATCTTCGACAACGGCAAGCCTGTCAGCTGAAATAGGGGTGGAGGGGGGTCCCTCAAGGCGGGAGAAAACATCTACGGTTTGGTGAGGGAACTGGCGAGATAAAGAAGCGCCATACTGTCATGTCTTGGCTGGAAACGTCCGAGGAACTACGTGTAGGCCAGGCGTGTTCATCTTGACAGTGAGTGAGTTGGCTTATAGAAGCAATACATCGCTTACCTTTCTAACCAGCAAATATGTCACATAATGTCTATATCTTAAATCGGGGCGTAAAATGTACGGGTTCACTGGCCTGTTTTCGAGCACTCGGTCAGCATAACGGCTGCTGCTGTCCATCTCCGTGGCTTACCGGTGGGATGGCAAGTATGACATACAGCTGGTGGCTCACCAGGAACACAAGAGCCTAGCCTGGATGTTGTCTGGTCATTGCTACATTGACGGGAGACAGTACCATCGCGCTCCGTTGACACGGAGATCTGGTCTGAATCTTTGCGCTCAACACTGCATTTGCCATGCTATTTTTTGGGGAGCATGGGAATATGCTGCAGAGCCCGTTCCTACAACACGAATCGTTGCCATAATTGGACCTGCCGTCGACGTTCAAACGACAGCTGCAGAGACTAGTTGCCAACCGGACGAGGCAGAACCCAAAGAGCATATATATCAGTCGCAGACTGACTCACACAACGATCTCGATTCACTTGAGGCTACCTATTCAACTCTTCCGAGGGAAAAACAGGTCGGGTCAAGATATTACGCGTGATATACATACCACTCTGGTCAGCACTCCCTTTGCGGCGATCCAGGTGAGAGGCATTCCCACCAAGCCGTACCCATCTAGAACAGCCCCACGACATATTCAAGCTTACAGAAGCAGGAGAGCATACCCCATGATGATCTGCCTTAGCGCCGTGAGTCCCTTCTTCGCAGGCGTTGAACCGCCGAGTGGACGGCTCGACGCGTTTGAAGCAGCATACAACTGGGTCACCGTTCCCTACATCAACGAGGCTCTTGGTCGACCTTCCGACCAGGGTGTCCCAAAAGCAGCCCTAGATGATTCCCAATTTCAGACAGAAGGCAAGGCCAGGTCTATCAGTCAAGGTTCCAAAGGAACTTGTCCTCTACAACTGCGGCCTAGCTTAAGCCAGCTAGCTATGCTCCAGGGTCTCTGCCTAGTACGGTCAAAGTACCTCGTGGGTAGCACCTACACAGCAAATGGGATACGCAGAGAACGGTTGGTGAGAGAAAGTCGGCCGGCCATTCCTAGGACTTGGGAAGATGACGGTGTCTCCTGGGCGATGAGAGGTTCGGGCAGCTTTGACTGCCAGTCGCGCGCCTCTTCCACGTAGATACTGTCTTGCTCCTATACCCAGACACTTGAAGTACTGTTCCGTGAGTTCGGGTAACCTAAGAAGATGCGATGGAGATTGTGCAGCAGAAGGCTCGCCCGACATTGGCTTTTATGACAAGGTCCCAGCCGTCGTCAGTCTCATTCGTGCCCATTCCGAAACGGAACACTGAGAGCTCGGCCCCAGGGGGGAGAAAGGGGCGAGGACGTTTGAATGTCTTGGTAGACCATTAATCAAATTGGCGTCGAGCCGCAAGAGACACCCGACCGATTTTTAAAGTAGTGTCAAAGCTGATCTTCGACTGCCTTCCTGTCTTCATTAACCCCGGAGCTAACATCGGCGGGTAACAGCTCAACCTGGCTCAACATCCGTAACCAGCCTCAGTAACTTTACAGACCGTCCCAAGCCCCGGTCAATCCAAGACCGCGAACGCCATCAGGCGAATCAACACCGAAAACGTGCTAGAGCATCAAGACCGGAAATCCACACGAGCCGTCACCGCCACACCGCCGGACGGGTCAGTCTCAGCCGCAACCCAGACAGCTTTTGCCTTCACAACCACCGGTAGCCATTCCCAATTGCCGATCAGAGGCCCTCGACCTCACGAAACGTATCCGAAAGATTCGAGAAGCAAGACTTGTTTAACAAAATAAGAACGATAAATGAGAAACAAGGTCACATCCATCAACAAATCACATCCCTCACCCCACAGGCACGCAGTCGTCCCTGTGAGGATTCATCCCGCCCCGAAACCGCCTCGCCACGCCCGTTCCGCTTCCCGTCCAGACGTCTCCCCTCCCCCCCCGTTGCCTCCTCGCAACGTAAAGCACACGCAAAGACCACAAGTTCACGTCTCAAAACTCTCCTGCTCGCCATCTCATCCTGGACCGCGGCGCCTGGATGGACCCGGCACCCCAAACACGTCCCTCAAACCAACAAAACATATCCTCTCGCCAGCTTTCCCGTAGCTGTTTCTCATGCGTCGGCGTTGGAACGCCCCACGTTACCCGGAGCCGCACCGCCTTCGTAGAAGCCCCCCTCCTTCCCCTTCTCTATGACTCGCCGTCCCTTTTCCCTTTCAAAACCTGTTCCGTCGGTCGTTTCCCGGATCTTCACAAGTCATGTCTCGGCGAGAGCGAGACAACCAAGGACGCCGTGACAGCGTCACATACGCAACAAGAAAACAACAAGAAAATTTATGCGCGCTCCACAGGGAGGGAAGAGAGAAAAAAAAATACTTGAAAACTTGAACCGGCTTCTTGAGTCACGCTTCCGCAGGCGTGTGTATGGTGTCAATCGACTCAACTACGGACGAACACGATAACGCCTACGCCTTGATTTTCTTTTTCCCTTGGGCAACCCCGTCTCAAACCGCGGCGAACGAGACACGCGACGGCCCGTATTCCCACACAACACGCGCATTGAACCAAAGGACTTGCATGGACCAGGAACTGTGTGCTTTATCGTCATAAACATCAAAGTCGCCGCCATGAAATCAAGACGAAACCAAATGGCCTCCAAGACGCTTATCTGAGACAGGGGGTTATGGTATCTTCCATGTATAGGCTCATCTGAATGCCCACCTAGTCAGGCATGTACATGCCCACACGAAGCTGTCTGTTTGTCTGTATCACAATGTGGTCCCCCTCTCTAAACGCCCTTTTCGCAACGAAAACCGGGGCACGCAACTTGTCAGCAGTCCTGACCATGCTTGGGTCGTGCAGCATCTGTGTATTGCCCGAATCCCTATGCCACGCAAATGCAGTTTCATGAAAACCCCCTCCTTGGAAAGGGAAGAAACATTTGGGGGGGAGGGGGAAACACGAGAAACACACAAACAAAAGGACCGAAAATGTGATGGGGTGTAAGAGAGATGAAGAGTCTTTGCTCCAGAACAAATAGGCCTAATCCGTTATTCGAGCAGTTTCCCCTCCGCAGTGCGCTCCTCCATCAAACCCGCCCGAGAAATCCCGGCCCCTTTTCGTAGATGCTGGGTGGTGCGAATAAGAAAAGTAAAAAGGTGGAAATATGCCAAAAGGCGCAATTTCTCGTCAGGTATCCAACAGTCGAAGCAACGTCGTCGACAAGAGGCTATGGCTCGGGATATGTCCGGGAATGGTGGCGCCTCTCTCAATCATTAGTGAAGTTTGGGGTTTCCTGCCCTCATACCTAACGCCGGTGTGGTGAAATGCACCTCTGTCGATGCCGCCTCCCAATGTGTACTCTCACATCACTATGCAGTCCTTATCATCGCCGCTTTTCTTGATCTTCCCGCTGCGAGGCGGTGCGACCTCCATAGGCGTGCCGCCGCTAACAGCCGCCCGAATGATAGCCAGCCGCTGTTTTGCACGCTCGTCGCCTGCGTCGGCTGCCTTGACGTACCAAACGTTGGCCTCGAGCGTATCGCGCCGGCAGCCGATGCCCATTTCCGTAAAGTAGCCTACTGCGTACTGCGCCTTGACGTATCCTAGAAGGGAAACGTTAGCATCTTCCTCCTATGCATACTGTGTACGGCGAGCGTCAACATACCCATCTCGGCCGAACGGCGCGCCCATTCGTAAGCTTCCTCTTCGTCCTTTTCCAGAATCGGCTCGGCACCAACCATGTACCAAGCACAGAGTCCCATCATGGCTCCAGCATGTCCACGCTCAGCGGCACCTGTGTAAAAGTGCACACTAAGCGCGGGATCTCGAGGACAGCTTAGCTTGCCGTGTTCGTAGGCCTCTCCCATGCGGAAGTTGGCTTCGGGATGCCCCAGCTCCGCCGCGGCGGTGAACAGCTCCGCCGCATAAACCTCGTCCTTGAAGATGTCATCACCATATCCTGTCTCGTACAGGCACCCCAACTGATACGGTGCTGCGCTGTAGACGGAGTCGGCAGCCTCGGCGGCAAGTTTCATCCACTTGATACCTTCCCGGTATCGCTTCTCGCCCAAGTCGCCAGACAGACAAGCCTTGCCAAGCCGGGACATGGCGCCAGGGTGACGCTTCGATGCAGACATGCGCAGAAATTGGACTGCCTTCGCAGGGTCCTTGCGACATCCCCATCCAAACTCGTAGCATAGTGCAGTACGGTATGCGGACTCAGCATGGCCATGCTTCGCGGCGAGGACGAAGAGAGGGAATGCCTGGTTGTAATCCTCCTTTCCCTTGCTGAACAGACCAGAGGCGTATCCATCGGCGAGGTAGTATTGGGCAAAGGGATACCCGCCGCTGGCAAGTTTCTGAAGGATACCCTTCGCCTCCCGGAGGAGGTCGTAGGGAGTCGACGTCGAGGCGTTCTTGGGGTTGGGGCTTCCCTTGCGCGGTGCTGCTTCGCTAGGGTCGAGGCCTTGATCCTGTGCAGTGGAGATAAGGAAGACGGCAAAGGAGTACTGGATGGAGAAGTCGTTGGTCTTCTTGACGTTCTGGCGATACATCTCAAGAGTCTTCTGCGCACTGAGAAGCGATGCATTGTTGCCAACAGCATTCCTTAGCTGGTTGTTGTCGAAGCTAATGGGAGCTGGGGCGGGTTGCGGGTATGGCACATTCAACAGCTCTGCATAGGAAGCTGGTCTAGTTTCTGGGGACCTGCGAGTACCGGATGGGGTGCGCATCTGAGATCCCCCTGACATTAGACCCGGTGAGCGCCCTCTAGGCGTATAGTCCGAGATTGCAGAGTAGGCCGACGACGGCCGCGGCATCGAGCTTCTCCTGGTGAACCCAGTAGGTGTCAGGTGACGGTTGACAGGAGTTCCGTCGGCGTTGAGGCTGGGGTTTGAAGATGACCGACGGGCATCAAGCTCTTGAGGAATACTTGATACGGGTGGAGGGTACTCTTGGTGGTGGTAATACTGGAACATGGGAACGGAGTGGCTCTCTGGCATGTTGCCGTCAATGACGGAGCTCTCGGGAGACTCATCTTCCTTGCCCTCGGCCGATTCATTAAGACCACCAGAAACGGAGCTTGCACTCGTCGTTGCAGACGATTCTGCCGATGCTTGTTGTTGGGCGTTGCTGGAATCGCTGGTACCCGACTCTCGACTATGGCGGTTTCCATCTTGCACCCGTGATGCGCCGTGGGCGCTGAAGCTATTCGACCCTTGTATTTCCTGTTTCGGCTGGGGAGCTTGCTCGTGGCCGCTTTTAGTGGGCGGGAGCGGACTCGCAGGACTCAGAAGGTTGGGCTCGGCAGTGTAGGAGGACGAAGTCTTGAGAGGGGGGAGCATTTCTCGTCCAGCCGACTGGTTGTAGGTTGACGTCTGCTGGGAAGGGGTCGGAGTATTTCGTTCTCGGGAACGATCGACCGTAGAAAATTCTGCCTGGTAGGGTTGCGCCAATTCAATATTCGCATTCGATGGCTGGGCCCAGTTGTCGGCCTGAAAGTTTACCCTGACTGGGGAGACAGGAGCGTCCCGAATTCTTGCTGTCAGCGATTTGCGGCCCGCATCATCGCCCATGGTCAGCTGCTCGGGGGATATGTGCTTCCGAAGACGGTTTGGACCTGCAGTCGGGGACATTACAGGCGGCGTCGAAGCAGTCGCAGCCGCCATGGAAGCCGAGGAGAAATGAAGGGTTGAAGGGTTGAATGCTTCCTTCTGCCAGGCACTTTTGATTGGAGGCCGGTTCGACAGGGGACGTAATTTGATTATTGCCCAAGGCTGGAGGCACAGTCTCTCACTGAGGCGCAAAGCTTTATGTCAGCATGAGAAGAATCGGATACCTCGCGGCGGATATTTCTTTGAGATACGCCTGTCGACAGAGTGCAGGAGGGCAGGAGAGAAGAGGATGATGGTTTGGTGGATGGGCCCCTGTCCAGAGTGCCAAACGAAACGGTTGATGGAATTGTGCAAGAAACTGGCTGATGCGGTGCGTGGACGGATGAACTAGAAACTAGAAGGAGTAATGAAAGAAGCCAGGCCGATGTGAGAAGTTTCAGGGCAAATGGTAAAGCACCGGCGTGTGTATGAGTTGTTGATCGAGCTGAATACTTGTAGCATGGAGTTGAGGTTTTGGAAATGGGCCCTTGGCAGCACAATGCGTGGTGCGTGGTGCGTGGTATGCTTGACTTGTTATGTAAGTCAACGACGGGGAGAGCCTGGGATGGGAGACAGCACCCAGAGCAGGCAGGAGCAAAAAGCAAGGAGCAGGGAGCAGGGAACAAGCTGAAAGCTAGAGTGCCCCGTAGGCGGCAGGAGCAGCGGCAACAACAGCAGCAGCGGCACCTGCCTCGCCCACCACCCACTCTCATCCACCCACACTGCCTAGGTACCTAGGTAGATATGTTGCATACAGGGCGGTGCAGCTCTTTGGCACAGCGCCGCAACAGGCCAGGGCCCTGCTCGGGTTGGGCTCGCCCAGATTGGATGGCATGCTTGGATGGTGTCTTGCTAGGGGGTGCGCCTACCTTAGTAGCGCCTAGGAACGAGAGGAACCAGAGGAACACTTGCGCCCAGGGGGGAGGGGAGCTAGTCTGCGCTTGTCGTCAAAGGAAGGAGGAGCTGATTGACAAGCAAGCCCCGACCTGGCCACTGACAGGGCAGCAAAGTCGAAGGGAACACGAAGGGGACGAGAATACGGATGGGCAGGTTCTATGGGTATGGTGCGGAACAAGGCTCCACAAAGAGAAAGGGAAGAAGGGTAAATACGTACAGTAGGTATCTCGGAGACCGTTGAGAGTTGACCTCCCTGAGCAGGAATTTCGTCTGGGTGGGCAACCGTTGACGGCCAGTCCAAATCTGGAGAAGGGCAGGTAGGGAGACGGATAAGTTGGGAAAGAGAAGCTGAACAGGTGGGCAAAAACCCAAAATTGGAAATCTAGAGATGACAGTGAGTGGGGTGAGCAATGCAACAATTGGATGGTGTATAGGCACGACTGATGTAGTTCAATGCTGGATCTTGCTAGGCCGGCACCATCGACTATCTTGCAGCAACTCGGACGTAAGGAGGAGAGAGCTTTGAGTCAGCACAGGGCTCTTCTTCCGCATAGCCAATTTGCTTCGAGTGGGAGAGGAGGACCCAGAGCGGCCGGGTAATATTGCCGAAGAGTTGTAGTGCAGGCAGAGATGAGGAATGACGAAAGGAAGAAGGCCGGATTATCAAGGCAATTTCAGGAGAAACCAAGATGCTGGCCCGGGGATTGAGGAGAGAGATGGAGAGGCCTTGAGAAAAAATGATAGAAGGAGAGACCAATGTGACGCAAGACACAATACAATATATACAGGCACGAGAAAAGCAGTCAGCATCAAGAGTGCCAAGCTGTCGGAGCCACCACAGCTGGAGCTGGAGATGGGTTTGGCTGAAGAAGGAACAAGAGGATATTTCGTGGCTTCGAGTGCAATCACAACGCTCATCTTTTAATGTGGCACTTTGCAACGCTGCTCGCACCCCAACCTACCTACCTACCTACCAACATGTCTCCGCTGCTTAATTGGCACTTACCTTCAGCAGCCCTGCAAAGCCCGAAAGCCCCGCGGCAAGGCATAATAACCCCGGTGATGTAATTGGACTGGCACTCGTTGCCCGAAGCGCTGTAGAGTGGGTTTGGATGGCGTCGACTGGGCGTCGAGGGAGCGTCTCGGACGGGTTCTGATGGGGGATTGCCCCTCTTTGAATTACCATGGATTTACAATGAATGACACGAGACTTTGGCCCGTTGCAGTAGGTGGGCAGGGCGTCTTGGAAGGTGCTTCCCTGCCATCCACTGGGCTTTGAAGGGCCGTCCGACTTCGTGCTCCATGGTGATGGGTGGCGATGATGGAAAGCTAATTCCGTTATAATGAAGGTGGTTGGTGGTGATGATCAGTTAGGTCGGAAGTAAATCGCCCAAGTTTGCATGCCTATCCGTACATTTGGAAGGTGCTCCTTGGCCGTCTGACTGTACGAATAAAGTCATCCAATGCAACCCGCCCCGTGTTGTCTGTGTCCTGCGCGCAGCTACCGCAGATGCACAAGCAGATGCACTGCGCTGCCTGCAAGTGCATCGAAAGGAAAGAAACAAAAGGAATAGCAAAGTACGTACTCTCTGGGCTGTGTGCATAGTAAGGAACCAACCCGACCTGGGTACCGAGGTAGGTATCAACCTGGGTGGGTACCTAGGTATGTGTGTATTCGTACATGTGTGGGGTACGGTACTCGCTGAAGTAGATACATCATACATAGCATTCGTAGTCTACCCGCCCTTCATCGGTTGCTCTTGCCATAACACAACACAAATGCGTGTTTGGAAGGCATCTCCCTCACATTCCTTCCTGTTTCTCCTTGCCTGACTCTGACTCCGATATTGCTCACGAGCGAGTGGGGCAAGTGTTGTCGGTTATCTCGCCCCTCCGGAGGCTATCGTCAAACATCCACAACCATCATCACTCTTGCTTGGTCCATACACACAGACGGCTTATCCGAACGGAACTCCATTGGTGCCACTGCTAGACCGCACTCCCCCGAGACCGGCTCGGCCAGTCGCCGTGCCTCTGTCAACCTCGTGTCACAGCACCACCGCTGTCAAGTCACCTTGGGTCACCACCTCTCCGAAGAGTCAGTGTCAGCCAACAGAGACCCTTAGACCTTAACGCGAGAGAACTGGAACGCACTAACTACATGTCAAACCCGTTCGCCGACGAGGCGGGACGCCCTCCAGCGTTGTATCCATCAAGTTACCTCCGGGGACGGACGCCAGACATTGACGGTCGAGGCGGGCAGCAAGGCTCCCTTCCCTTTCGTAACAAGTAACATGGTGTCCGGCTGACTTCATCCCTTTACGCACTCGCCAGGCACTCCTCTTTTTTTGTCGGCGCTTCACTCATTGGCTAATGAAGCAACAATCATGTTCGTTTCACCTCGAACTGAGGGTAAAAGGTGTTCAGCCCTCAGCCTGGTACCAGTATATGCCTCACCTGTCCAATTCGTACCAGTACACTTCAGCCCCTTTCGGGAATTTACTGGGATATCAGCCGTGCGAAGTACAGACTACGCATTGCAAAGATTCGCGTCTCTGAAACCCTTGTCCACACCTGGAGTACTTGTGCTTCGCAGCGGCTTTGCCGGGGTGCGCTCACTTTCCCCGCACCGCAGCCCTGTGTAAAAGAGCGCGCGAAAGAAGGGACTTCAGGGTATCGATGCCTGCCCCCCCAAAAAGAAAACGGATCCGACACGATCCCCACAAGAGAACAGAAGTGAAGTTCGAGAATCCACTGCCAGCACCTAGCTGCGGATAAAAGGCTTCGGGGGGAAGACGCCGGCATCCATACATCCGTGTTCGTTTCGAAACTTCCCTCTCGCTCAGTTCTCCTGTCGAGCAAGTCTGAGCGATGCTGATTCGAGCTCGACGGTGTTTCTCAGAGAAAGAAATCCAGTTCGAAGGCCGCATGTTCTAGGTGATTGCAACACATGGAGCCGAGGGCCGCTGCATTGTCGACGGTACTCTGTAGGCGTACAGTACAGTCTTCCACTTCCGAGCACATTTACCGTCGTCTCCGCCATTCCATGAAGATTCAAGTGGATCCTGATCAGCACCACCGGCCCAACGCCCCAACGTGGGTCCGATGGTCAAATCGGCGAAGGCTGGGGTCTAAAAATGGTGGCGCCAGATGACCCTGCAGCCGCTATTGAAAATAGAGGAGCGAGCCGCCTGGATAGGGGAAGCGAAGGGGGGTTACATGACCAGAAGATGAGAATTCCAACAAGCACACAAATGGCTGGCTGCTGGGCAATCATTGGAACTCGGCGAAAAAAGAATAACAATAACAACGAAAATCCAAAGAGGGACCGCCTTGGACACCTACAGTACTTCAGTTGGTCTCGACGCCAGACACGCCTCATCCGAGTCTGTCGTCATCTCCATCCACCCAGCCACTTCGTATGAAAATCGAGGATGTGTTTGGAAACGTTGATAGGACTGATCGAGAAAAGCGGGTGCTGCGGGTTTTGCTCGTCATGTGAGGCATTCATCACGTTACTGTCGCTACTACTAAGCCGTATGCAGGGCATGGATGACTGACTGACTGTGCCCATCCTCGCACACGCACGGGACAGGTTACATCGGATCAACACCGCTGGCTCATTGTCGGCATTGCCAAGTCCACCGAGCTGACCCCTTTTTCAACACTAGTCCAAGACCCTCCTCTTCTATCAACCTGTATTTCCTCACGGCGGATTCTGGCGCAGCACTGCTGGGCAGCCTTGTGCATATTGCACCACTTAACGTGGTTCGACGTCGAAAGCATATCATCGTACCTGGAACTGTCCCGAGGTCTTGTCAGAATCTCGCCGCGCCTTTGAGTCTTAGAGGCTCCAGCTCCTTCGACGCTCCTCGGTCGGTCCGAGGGTACAGCGTTTGGAGGCAGTGGCCCGGGGCGGGCATCGCGGATCGCCGCTGCTAGTTTCTACCTATTCGTACAGCGTGCGACTACAGCTATTGCAGCTTTCGGCCCCAATCATTTTTGGCTTGACTGTATCCCGTATGATATATATCGTACAATGCAGCCAGACGGCTGGATGCATGTGGAGCCTGGAGATTGGAGGACACCAGAACCAAGGTTCTGGTTCCGGCCCTTCGCTCGTATCTGTATCATGTCGCCGTCACTGAGCGAGCCCTCACCCGGATGCCACACTTCTCGCAAGCATAGCCGATTGCACAGCCGGACATCTCGGCAGCAGGCAATGGGCGTGCAGGAGTGGAACATTCTCAGGTTCTCTCATTTATTCTTGGGGCCATGTGCGAATCTGCTCATGCAATTTGTCTATTCAAAACGATGCCGAACCCACCGTGGCCGTAGTGGCTGCCCGCCTCCCGAACCGGACTGGACATCTCGTATAACTGCATTTGGAACATCTTGTCTTCACATTTCCTCCAGCGCCTCCAAATCGGCGTTAACCACCCAACGCCCGAAGCTCTGCAAGATGAGCCAGCACCGCTAGCTTTGGGCGGGCACTCTTTGCAGGCTCGGATATTTCTTCCGCTCCGACGCTCTTTCTTCTGATACTCGGCCTATCGTTCGATAAAGCCGCACTTCGGCATAATAAGGTGTACGGAAGCCATAGCTGGACCGCCCTTCACAGCTCCAAGGCGGATAAGCCGTTACTTGGTGTATTGGTCCGAGTGCCATCGTTACGGTGAATTGGCTTTGTATGATGATTTCTCGGCATGCTAAATATTATAGGCTTGGTACATACCATACCCTCTTGTGACATTACCATTCACCATACCTGTGAGCAACGTACAAGTGGTTACATAAAAAGGTTGTCGTTTATGGTGAGAGTACCGAAAAATGTACACTATCAGAGAACACAACATCATTTAACTGGCACAGAATCGAATTTCGGCGCCGATTCAATAAGGTCTTGACCGGGAATCTGCGCATAGCAATTCACCTCAATACAGTTGGTGTGTCAGTACACTGGACAAGGCGCCATGTTTTGGGATGAGACACACAATTAGTGCCATCCGCTTTTTAACCTGGACCGAATCACTTTTCGTCGGACAAGTTAGATGGATTTTCGTCCGATGATTTAGCTGAATGATAACAAATATACTGCTGAAGACGGCTGATTGTCGGTATTGCATCGCAATCACGAGGTGGGGCTTCGTCAGATCCCACCACTCTTGGTTGATCGGCAAGCCGCTGCAAGCTACCAGAGGATCTACTTAAGATCTGCAAGATTCAATTCATCAGGCAGCGAAAAGAAAGGGTTTCCCCACGATCCATCAGCACGAATGTAGGTTACTTTCTAGACATATCTGTTCGCCAGAACCCTGGGAAGCAAACATGGAACCTCGGAAGCCAGCTGATGTGGGTGGGACATGCGGTTGGCTACTTGTGGGTATCTCGATAACGGCACGGGGCTTAAGTAGACGCTTCGCTCAATAGTCAAGACAGAATGTACATTCCCAGCGGAGGCTGCTACGACTATAAGAAACCGAGCATGCTCTTGGCGAAACCGATTGACAACAACAGTGATAGCTGCAAACCCGGCATGTTGTGGTGTGAGCGAACTCATCGGGACAGGCGCGCATGCCCCTGCCTTATATGTAATGGCCCGAAGAGGCCTAACGGCACCTTTATCTGGTGGTGACAACCAGAGGGATAGGCGGAGGGGTCGGTTATGCCGTGTGTTGATGGAGAGGAAACATTCCCGTGCTGATTTCAGTGCTCACTCGAAACACGGGCACTACATAGTACATCGATACTTTGGCCATGGGCGTTACGTGGATATCTCGTCAGGAGGCTGCACTCCATCCCAGTAACGATGACCCAGAACACTGCTGGACGTGGTAAAGAAACGCTGGCACTTCACGGTTGAGCTTTTTTGTACGCAAAGGAGACTATATTCCGACGGAGCTATGGGATGGCTGATATTCCTGGTTGGAATGTTAGGCTGGGTGAAGTTCGTAACGGCTGGAGGACAAATGGCAGTTAGCGACGGCCTACAGCGTCAGCGTAAATGTAATGAGATACCCCGGGCAGCGCCGTTCAGCAAAGCACAGGCCAGGCCGAGGTGGATATTTCTAATGCCTCGAGGGTCGACTGGTCGGCTGGGCAACAGGGGCGAAAATGGCAACCTTGGTTCTCTGCATGCTGATCTGGCTTAGACTGCCGGTATCCTATACATACCTACATACGTACGATTACGTGGTGGACAAGGTACGAGCGCGGGCCCGGTCGACAGCCGGGTTGTGAATGGGTGGGTAGGTGGGTGGGTGTGTCCCTCTTTCGTATGCGTGAAGTCCCCGCCATCTCTGATGTCGTACCACACTTCCATGCAGGATACCCATTTGCATGACGGAGCAGAAGACGCAGAACCATATCGATGTTTTTGTCAACGCAAAACGAGGGAAACGCGTGAAACGGGCGATTGCGTTAAGGGAAAGGGGGGGGCTGATACCCACATCAACACTCATGATTGAAGAGTGCGGTCATTGGCATGCCAGAGCGACGTTTCGGTTGTTGGTGTCTGTAGGGATACACTCTCCAGACTCTTCAGGTAAGGGAGGGTACCTTTGCGGTACCTTGCTGTGGATCTATGAGCTGGAAATAGTCTACAAATAAGGCTCATAGCGTCTCCCACATGAGTCGCCCCCTGTTCCTCGATCGAGGTACCCAGCATGTCAACCTGTACTTTATTCTTAGCCTTCTTTTCGTCGCCCATCGAAGGCAGACGAAGCGGATTCTCGTACGGTATGTCGTATGGTGACGGTGTCCTTTTCTTCATTCGTCTGCTTTCCTTGCCTCAGGAGCGGACGGCAAAGGGAGAGGATATAAAAGTAAAATAAAGGAAATAAAAGAGATAAAAAGATGACTGGAGGGCTGGTAGAGTCGAGTAGATGCAGCAGAGGCACGGAAACCTTGTACATCCATAGCATCGGCGAAACGGGATCTAGCTGGCAACGCGATGGCAGTAATACGAGAATGGATGAGGCGAGGGTGGCCGGGCTGTGGAGGCTCGGAATGGAAATGGGACGGACTGTACCTAGGCACTCTTGGCCGTTTGCCCCCTTCCTAGGAGGAAATACAGGAGAGAGAGAGAGAGAGAGAGAGAGAGAGAGAGAGAGAGAGAGAAAAATCGAAAGAAATAAATCAGAAAAGAGCTACTCTATACAGGCTAGTGAGCGAGTTGAATGGTTCCAACGCCGGACTTTCTCTTCCCCTTTTCTGCACTACAACCTCCCTCATCCTGTATAGTGCTCCGTTCCAAAGCAATAATTCTCTGTACCCATCTCGTCCGCCTCCCTGGTAAGGGGAACCAAGGAAAGCCGAATACCTAGTCGGCCGCCCCTCAGACATATCGACTCATTTTCTGCGGCGCATTCTCTCCCGTTCCTTCTTTCCACCTCTCCTTTGCTTTTTGTTTTCGTGACCTCCGCGAGAGAGCCGACCGACTCTCGTTTACCGCCGCTCTTCTCATCTCTACAAATCGGCATCTCGACGCCATTCCCAACAATCAACCCGCCTGTCGCCCCTTTCATTGTAGATTTCGGCGGCATCAGTCAGTCAGTCAGTCAGTGGCACCGAACAAACAAGCTGTGCGCACGATCGCTCAACCATCCATCACGCGCTCACTCGGCATTGCACTCGCCTTGTCGTTCCTTGGCACCTCAATTCCCCTCCCTGGTCGTGCACGATCAGCTCAAGCATATTCGACAACCGAAACATTCGGGCGATTCCTAGGCTACATTTGCCTTGCCTAGTCGTTTCTCAACACTGTCTATAGACTTCCCATCCGCCTGCCATTCTCGGTGTCATTTTGAAACCCAGGCGTCTGCATTTGCGCCGCGACTTTCGTCCGCCCACCTCGTCCGTACTCATCGTCTCAATTCAGGTTGCATATCGTCTTGTCTCCTCCATTCATCCGTGTTCCTCGGCGACCACTCACAACACCCTGGTCCCAAGTTGTACAGGGAACCAAATAGGCTCGCATAAGCCGTGCACATCTGCTTAGGTACGCAGAAGCGACTGGCAGACGAAAACAACCACGTCTTCGAAATTCGGCAAGGGAAAAGACAGTCTTTCCGGAGTGCAGGGAGACAAAGTTAAAAACAAGAAAAGTACAAGACGGCAACTCTCCCTGTCCCGTTCCTTGCTCGAGGTCTCGGCAAAAGTTACAAGATCTAAACTGGGATTGCCCGCCTTTCCAGGGCAAGTTTGAGTTGCGGCATCACGCAAGCACAGGGAATCAAACAGCGAGTTGCAGTCACTCCTTGTTCGAAAAGAGCAAGTGAGCAAGGCCTTTTTGCTGGCAGCTTCCCTGCTTGCATCGTTGTCACGCCTGGATTTGCTGGCGCAGAAACGGAGAAAAACTGGCTCGGAACAGAAAACGGCTGCCCACCCCCCTCCCATTGATTCGCGGTCTCCCCAGGAACAATCCCCGCTGTCAACAGGGGTGCGTACGCCTGCACAGTCCACAAATCCAGCCTGGCGCTTTCCCTCCCAATAACAACTCTTGTGAGTATGACCTCCTGCCAGACCATCTGCAACAGCCTGTCGTCTTTTCGCTGCTGTTGCGGTTTCTTGGCTTGACTTCT
The DNA here is from genome assembly GCA_030867225.1 of Colletotrichum caudatum. NCBI lineage: Eukaryota > Fungi > Ascomycota > Sordariomycetes > Glomerellales > Glomerellaceae > Colletotrichum > Colletotrichum caudatum. Next base: position 26,978 of record MU846096.1, read on the forward strand.
ACCCTCCAACATCGGTATTTTTCTACCTTCCAGCATCCTACTTTGAACATCCCTCCCCTTGAGAATCGAGCCCGAAACCGTCTGTCGCTTGTCTGCACTCGTGATAGATCGAAAAGAAAACATCCCCTTCGGAAAGGGTGAAGTTCCCCTTCTACTCCTGTCACTGGACACCACACACTTCAACATGGGTTGTAACCAAGACTAACGTGCAACTTTTTTCAGGACCATGTCTCTCCCCGAACGGCCAGGAGCGAGCTCTCCTTTCGAGAATAGAAAACCGCACAGAAACTCGCCGTCGCGACGCACCCGTCCTGGCGATGTTGACGCCGACGGTTACTATCCCGTAGGAGGGCGACCTCAACACCGACGTGGGCAATCCGCCACCTCTTTCCCAGAGACGATCCCCTCGCCTAATATCAACACAGAGAACCAACCTCTATCCCCGACCTACGATTCGCCCATTGCAGGACCCGCGGCGGCCGCCGACGAATCCTTTCAAAGAAAGCGAAGTTTGATCCGACCAGAGCGACGCAGAATCGACAAGGACCATCCTAACTACTATTACCGTCAACATGCCGTCAACATGAACGTTCTGCCCTCGGCTACCGGAAACGACCCCATCGTCGAGGACATGGAAGGCACCACGGATGTGTCTGGGCGTTCGCAGACGAACGACAACTACTCGGACGCCTCGCCGCCGCGAGGAAGCAACAGCAGGGAGAACAGCCGAGAAGAAAAGAAAGTTCCGACCCGTACCAAGTCGAAGCGCGTGAGCCGCCACAAGTCCGGTAAGCTCAGTAAGAATGGCAAGCGGAAGCAGCAGGTCGAACAGATCCGTCCGCCGAGCTTCTGGAACGTCTACTGTGCAATCATCACGTTCTGGATGCCAAACTTCCTGCTGAAATGCTGCGGTATGGTGTCCAAGGCCCAACAACGAGCCTGGAGGGAGAAGATGGGCTTGATCAGCATTATTCTGCTCATCATGGGTTTTGTTGGTTTCATCACGTTCGGTTTCACTCAAACGGTGTGCGGTGCTCCTCCGCTCCGTCTCCGGGTCAACGATGTGTCTGAGGGATACATGATTTTTCACGGAACCGCTTACGACCTGTCTGGCTCTCGCCACCCCCCAGCTGAAGGTGTTCCCATGATCAACAGGACTCATGGTGCCAACGTCTTGTACGACTTGCCCGAGAAGAACGGCGGAAAGGATGGGAGCTTCCTGTTCCAAAATGTCAACGGCCGATGCAAGAACCTCATCACGCTCGCCGAAAATTCGGATGTCCCGACTGACAGTGACGGTAATCTGGCATGGTACTTCCCTTGCACCGTCTTCAACCAAGACGGCTCCTCGAAGCCCAACCTGACGATTCCCTACTACCTTGGATGGGCCTGTCACACCACGCGAAAGAGTCGCGACACCTTCTACCTGGACTTGCACGGCGCCGCCGATGTCTACTTCTCTTGGAATGATATCAAGAATAGCTCCCGCAACCTTATTGTGTACTCGGGCACTGTTCTCGACCTTGACTTGCTCAATTGGTTCAACACTACTCAGGTAAAGGTCCCCGCTCGCTTCAACGAGCTCAAAGACAGGAACTCGGCCGTCAACCGGGCTATTCGCGGACGCGACGTCACCAGGGCCTTCCAGGGTTCGTCAGACAAGCAGATCGCCGAATGTTTCGAAGAGATCATCAAGGTCGGGTCCGTCGACACTGACACCGTCGGCTGCATCGCTTCCCAGGTCGTCCTCTATTGCTCCCTCGTCCTTATTCTGGCCGTGGTATTGACGAGGTTCTTCCTTGCGGTGTTCTTCCAGTGGTTCATCAGCCGAACTTACGCTGCCTCCAAGACGTCTCAGACTGGAGACAAGCGCAAGCGCAATCGTCAAATCGAGGACTGGTCTGAGGACATTTACCGGGCACCCCCAAGGTTGCCTGGTGATATCGGAAGCAGTGTCAACGGATCTTCTGACCGCACCAGCAAGCGTCAGAGCTCCTTCCTGCCCACAACTTCTCGTTTCTCCACTGTCTATGGAGCGAACGCGGCGCCGCTGGTCGGTGGGAAGCGGATGCCTACCACCATGGCCAGTTCGGGTGCCGGCAGCAACATGCTGCACCCCAACAGTATGTACCGTCAGGGCAACGACAGCCGGTCCAGCTTCCTTCGTTCGGATCCCTACACAAGCAACGTCAGTCCGACCGAGGGTCCTGGACCGGCTGGTTTCATTCACGAGGCCGTCGTTCCTCAGCCGCCGGCCGACTGGATGCCGTTTGGATTCCCGCTTGCCCATACAATGTGCCTCGTCACCGCTTACTCGGAAGGAGAGCTGGGTATCCGGACTACGCTCGACTCTATCGCCATGACAGATTACCCCAACAGCCACAAGGTCGTCGTTATTATCTGTGACGGCATCATCAAGGGCAAGGGAGAGTCCATGTCCACTCCGGACTACTGTTTGGCGATGATGAAAGACCACACCATCCCCCCGGAGGAGGTCGAGCCGTTCTCCTACGTTGCAGTCGCCAGCGGTTCTAAACGACACAACATGGCCAAGGTCTACTCTGGTTTCTACGACTACGGCGCCAAGTCTGCCATTCCGCTCGAGAAGCAGCAAAGGGTTCCTGTCCTACTGGTAGTCAAGTGCGGTACGCCGGATGAGGCAACCAAGTCGAAGCCTGGCAACCGAGGCAAGCGTGACAGTCAGATCATCCTCATGTCTTTCCTCCAAAAGGTCATGTTCGATGAGCGTATGACGGAGCTTGAGTACGAGATGTTCAATGGTCTTTGGAAGGTCACCGGTATATCCCCCGACTTTTACGAGATCGTGCTCATGGTAGACGCCGATACCAAGGTTTTCCCTGACAGCTTGACGCACATGGTCTCGGCCATGGTCAAGGACCCCGAAATCATGGGTCTCTGCGGTGAGACCAAGATTGCAAACAAGCGTGACAGCTGGGTTACTGCCATCCAAGTATTTGAGTACTTCATCTCCCACCACCTGGCCAAGTCCTTCGAGTCGGTCTTTGGTGGTGTCACCTGCTTGCCGGGTTGCTTCTGCATGTACCGCATCAAGGCGCCCAAAGGAGCTCAGGACTACTGGGTTCCTATCTTGGCCAACCCCGATATCGTCGAGCACTACTCCGAGAACGTCGTCGACACCTTGCACAAGAAGAATTTACTGTTGCTTGGTGAGGACCGATACCTGACAACCCTCATGCTTCGTACTTTCCCCAAGCGTAAGCAGATCTTTGTGCCGCAAGCTGTCTGCAAAACCACGGTGCCCGATTCCTTTGCCGTTTTGCTTTCGCAGCGTCGTCGCTGGATCAACTCGACAATTCACAACCTGATGGAACTGGTCCTGGTTCGAGACCTCTGCGGTACTTTCTGCTTCAGCATGCAGTTCGTGGTGTTCATAGAGCTTATGGGAACTCTTGTCCTGCCTGCCGCCATTGCTTTCACCTTCTACGTCGGTAAGTAGTCGTCGCATGTAAATCGTATCGATGCTTAGCTAACGGATCCCGCAGTCATCATCTCCATCGTTCACTCGCCTCCGCAGATCATCCCCCTGGTTCTTCTAGGTCTCATTCTCGGACTCCCCGCCGTGCTGATTGTCTTGACTGCCCACTCCTGGACCTACGTGTTATGGATGCTGATCTACCTGGTATCACTGCCCATTTGGAATTTCGTCCTTCCCACTTACGCGTTCTGGAAATTTGACGACTTCTCGTGGGGTGATACCAGAAAGACTGCGGGCGAGAAGACGAAGAAGGCCGGTCTCGAGTACGAGGGCGAGTTTGATAGCAGTAAGATCACCATGAAGAGGTGGGCTGAGTTTGAGCGTGAACGTCGGACGCGAACCAACTACTGGGGCTCCAAGGAGAACATCGTCGGCGGGGGCAACACCTGGTCGGTCCCCCCCAGTCATCAGTATAACGACGACTACTTCTCTGATGCATGAGAGAAATCATACGGCCGGGCGTTCTTTTTTTATGCATAAGGGTACAATGGGTTTATACGAGAGGCGCTATTGTTGGGGCCTACTTTTCTTCTGATGATGAATACAAAGGGGGGAGATGGGAAGGTTGCGGATAGTTGAGGCTCGGCACTTGGAATAATGGGAGGAGGAGGCGGGAGGTGTGTTGTGTCGAAGACGCTGTGCTCTTTTTCTTGGCCGCAACTTGATTATTGTTTTCCATCGTTCCTCACACCTCTGAGACGTTGTATGGCTCCTAGAGGAGGGCGGATGTTGTGTGCATTGCCATCATGGCCGGACTCTTGCAGATTGCCGGACTAGGCACAGGGTGGCGGGCGCTTTTTTCGTGTGTGTATTGAGAAGTGTTTGTACAGTTCCAGCCTCGTACATAACCTGGAACGAAACTGGTTCATACACCGTAGCGTAGTGGTATTGCCTAGTAAAACTAACCTCTTTCCCCGTCCGTCCAATCGATCCGACGGGACGCCTTTGCAAAAAGCAACTGTCGACTGCCTAGTGACCGCCGCTCCCCCCTTCTCGGCCGAAAGGTGTTGGTTACTGCTGAGCAGTCTCTGGCAGGAATCCCCTCCCCGTAATCTCTAACCTCCTCGGCCTGCCCGTCCACCTTTCTCCAACCCCTTTTCGACCCCCGCGGCCCTCCCTGTCATCTTTCTCAGGCATCAAGTCACCGGTCGAGAGGACTGGGTTTGATTTTGATTTTGATTTTGATTTTGATCCTCCACCCCTCCCCCCTTTCTACTAGCCAGAAGGCGATGGGATTGATCGTTAGTTGTTTCGGGTGCTCTACAGGCCGGGGAGCGCAGGGCAGGGACTCTAACTAGCGGATGCCGGGCCGCTCGAACGGGACATTAGTTGTTGGTTGGGCATCAGTCTTGGTATTGCCTCCTTGCCCCCGCCCTCCGATCGAGTACTGTTAGAGCTCGCACAGAGACACCTAAAAAGCGTACTCGCGTGCCTTACCTACCCTCCCGCGACATGAACGCATCTAGGAGAAGATGAGGAAGAAGAAGAAGAAGAAGAAGCAATGTCAGGTTGCCGGGTCCGTGGCCTTTTGTGTAACCACACTTGTGGTAGGGTGGGAATTGCGATTGACACAAGTTTCGTCAAATGAGGCACGAGGACATGAGGCAGAGTATCGTAAAGGAGGAGGGTTGCTTCCCGTCCGCACGGCCCCCCCGGGGTTTCCCTTCGTTGGAAGTCGGTCAGGCGGGCCGCGGGCGGTTAAGACGACCCAGCCTCTCTCGTCCCGTCCCGGCAGCCGTGGCCCTTTGGGGCGGGAGAGGCCACCCGGCCCAGCGGGAATGCAGCAAAGGTTGACAATTTAACTTTCCCCTCTTCAGACTGCCTACCCGCTTCCCGGGGTTGGCAAACGGACGAGGCGCGCGAGAAAAAGGGGTGGTGTGGTAGCGGGACGGATCTTATTGCCCGCTGGAGATGAGGATCCCAGCTGACCGGTGAGGATGTGGAGAATTGGGGTGCTCGGTGGGCATGTAGGCAGATAAGCACAACGGCATCGACGGGAGGCGGGAGGGAAGAGGACGGACGGGGGCAATGTGACGGACCAGACATATAGAGGCTGCGAGAGAAAGCAGAGGGAAAAGAGGGAGGGAAAGGAGGGAAAGAGCGCATAATGGCCGCACTGCAGGTAGCCGAGACATGGCTATTTCCATCACCCCCGTGGCATTTTGCAGCTCGCGCGCCTTGCCCTGCAATGTCTTGTTACTCGTGCTCCCATTCGCGCCGCAATATTTGCAGGCGCTCTCATTGCAGCCTCGAAACCGAAGGGGAGGCGAGTGGATGATTGACAATTGCCGCACGGCCTTTTCGACCGCCAAGCTCTACCGGGACTGCAGGAGACCGGGTCTCTTTCAGTTGTTTCTTTTCCCCCCATCTATTCCTTGCCCTCTCTCTTTCTTTCTCTCCACCCCCTCAAATCCATCGTGGTCGTGGGCCGCCGGTCAGAGTGTGCTACCCGAAGCACAGCGCCACTAGTTTGGGTGAGCCGGCTGACCATGGGTTTTCCGGGTGTAAGCAATTGGATCGCCAACCCCTCGATTTGCTCAAGATTAAACTGTGTCATGAGTTAAAGTCCTTTGAGGTGGAAATTGTATCGAAACAAAGCGACCGAGGCCTACGGGGTGGCGATGATGAGCAAATCATCACCGTTCCTGGGGCGCCGATTATAGATGTAGGAGTAATGGCACGGGCGAATGCAACTTGGTGCCGCTCCTGTTGACCAAGCTACTGCTTTAGCCAAAGCGGTTGCTTCTAGGAATCATTGTATCTTCAACGGTTGCCGGCCGGTCCTCTTCTTCGATATGTCGGCCTCTCACTGCTGTGATTTGCTATGGTGTTGAACAGCCCCGTTTGCTGAAGATCATACCATATAATAGAGCACATAGCGAATGGCGCGGTGTCAATGAAAGCAATCCCGTCTCTTCACTATCGTGTTTCCAAATCCCTGCGTATTCGGTAAGGGGTCGGGCAGGCGGAGACTGAAAAGTCTGAGAGCACAAAAAGCAAAGGTGTGCAGAGCTGAGAGCCGGAGTCGTGAAGGAAACGGGTCAGTTAACATTAGGCGGTTGAAACTTGGGACCACATGTTGTCGAATGTGATTTATCATATCAACCGTCCTCTAGTCACGCGGGCGTGGTTGGAGGGTGGGCACTGATGATGACGGCCGGTGGGCGGTTTCAGGGATTCGTATGCAGTCGATACTCCTTTCGCTACATCGTTGTGGCTTCATGGCCATTGAAGAGGTTGCAAAGATGGCTAGGTTTTGGATAGGATTATGTAGACTGTTTTACTTATGTCAGCTTCTATAGCTTCTCCTGGCAAATGTGGCAGTCATGAGAAAGAGGGATGACAGCGTGTTCGGCCGCAACGGGCGCAACGGATGACGAGCCAAAGATCATACGGCCTGGGCTGTTTAGCGAGGGTTGTCGGCGCCAGGTGGCAGTCGGTGAGCATCTCTCACTGCCCGGCCTGTTCTAGCCAGGGTAGAGTGGGAAGGGCATTTCCTGATCCAACCACTTACATGAGTGGGCTAGAGACCAGGGATGGATGTCAAGGCCATGGACATGGCCGAATGACAGGTAAAGTCGCTCCCTATGTAAATTCCGCGTGGATATTGCAAGTGCTCTTTCCGTCAAGAGTCGCATTTAACAGGAAACAGAAAAGAAGCGAAACATGACACGGAAACGTTTCCAGGAGAGGCTGAAGGCAAGCGACAAGAGCCGGCCAAGGATTCTCTTTGCAAAGACCGAATCGAGGGTTGGTTGCGAGGGGTGGTTGATTGGATATGGGAAGAGCACGATCTGCGGGGGTTGCGAGGCTTGCAGCAGGTCGAGTTTATTCGCGCACTAGAACCAAGTCAGGACACCAACGTTGCGGTCGGGGGCTTCTCCGCGTCGGCTCATGAGCAACTAGTGCAGTGCAAGAGTCAGTTTGGACGAAGCCGTTGAAAATGGCATTAATCCGACACAACGACACCTCGGCTGTGACGTCAGAGCACGTACAAAGAAGCGAATCGACGCTGACCTACGGACGGAGAAGGTGAGAAGCGACGTGCGGGAGGAATAAAGTGGTGTATGTAGTGTTGTGTAGTGTAGTATAAGGATTCGAATTCTCCGTACTTCTTGGAGGTGCGCACCCGGCAGGCAGGGCGAAAGGACCGTGTTATCGTCGAGGTAGTATGGATGGACAGGCAGGCGGGCAAGCAGGCAGGCAGAGTCGTATGTGGGAGCCAGCGCCTCCCTGATTTCTACTTGTGGTGACTTGCTTCGTCACGAGCGATGCCTTGGACTGAGTGCCAGGAAGAACGGTTTTTGTGTCACCATAACCGTGAGGTAGCAGGCAGTCCCGGGTAGGGTCCAGGCCCAGGCCCAGGCCAGACAAGCAGGTAGGGATGTCAGATACATACTGCTGCTGCTTGCGCCTTTTCCCCCATCTGGACTGTACAGTTTGTTGCGGCAAAGAACGAACATACGCAGCTCTCTCTGTTCCCTTGAGCTCGGCCTAGCACACCATCTCCCCCAGCTAGAGTCAGCCATGCATAAGATATTGAAGGTAGCGTCCCGCAGAATCAATCACCGTGGAGCACCATTTGTTTCCCACCGCCACGTTCACCATCTGCGTCTTTGTGCGGGAAGAAACAGACGAGGCCAGATGAGGAGGTCGAGAGTCGAGGTCGAGATCGACGAGCTGGCGGGAACCGAAATACATACATACATACAAGTACAAGGCTGGCTGGCACAAAGGGAACATGCCCCCGGCACCGTGGTTGGTGGTCGAGGTGCCGTTCCTCGGTGGCCCGTCATACCCCGACGGTTGCGATTCAGCGTATTCAGACGGCATCATTCCGTTATGGCTTTGCCTTGGTTGACGGATTGCCTCAAAAGCAGCCGCACATCGTAATCGCTCTTGAATCGGAGACGTGTGATGGTGCCCTTGACAGCAGTAACAGCTCCCAGCCTGCAAGTCTAACAGGCAAGGGTAGGCGGGTTTCTCCGCAGCACTGAGTAAAAAAGTACACCAGCTAGGTAGGTACCTACCTACCTGACATACGTAGTAGGCAAATCACTACCTGTACTAAATTACGTACCTAGTAGTACGTAGGTACTCTAATCAGAGCTGAGGATCAGACCCTGTCACAGCACAGCACCCTAGGATGGATGCCTCGGGGGTGCCATTGAGTATGTACTTTGGCGTCTTGGACAGTACATAGCGCCACATGCGATGTGTCATTGGATGTAAGTACCTTTTCCATGTCGTCAAGTCCACCTTCTTCTGACCTGTCTGCTCGCCCTCGCATCACACCCATGTGCCCTGGCAATGGGAAGTGAAACTCAACCACCAGATCGCCTCACTGCAGTGTGCTGCGCTGCGCTGTGCTCAGTACTTGCTCGATTCGGTTGGCGCGACCTTACCCTGGACTACGGTGCCGGGGCCAGCGCCCCCTCCCCAATAACCTAAGGTGCAAAGGTAAAAAGATACCTGCATAGAAAGAAGTTGACTTCTCGCCCTTAGATCCCAGCGAAAGACATCCCGCTCGGGTCCCATTCCCGTTCCCGCCCTGGTACAACACCAAGGCCATCCATCCGCTGGACTCGATCTCGCTAACTTTGCCGCCTGACCGCATTCCCAGCCCCAGCCCCAGTCCCAATCTTCCAGCGTCAGCATCCTCTCATCCTTTCTGCTCGCTCCGTCCGGCGACAATACACTCGACGACGACGACGACGACGACGCACTCTGCCACATAGAGCCCGACTACCCGTACACGCCTGAATAGCTGACAAACTGGCTTTGGACTGTCGCCCGTCACCGATTCGAGTCTCGCCAGCCCTGGAACCTGTGACCGTTATTGCCGTCAACAAAGGCGTCGCACACCCGTCGTCATCAGCGCCTTTTTTTTTTGCATTGCGGCTAATTGATTTGACTCGAACAAAGAGAAGAAAACCCGGCTCTCTATCTGCGGAGTCCTGGCGTTTGATACCGGCCTGCTCCAGAGAGAAACCCGCACCTAGGGGGGACAACCGTCGTCTTTTCTCCTCAACCGCACTCCGACCGCACAAGAGGACGTATCTATCCGACCCGACGACGGGTGCTGCTATTCGCCGTGCAGCGAACCTCGATGTTCCTCACTCGATCGCCACTGGCCACGGCATACACTTGAAGAGAGCATAATGCGCCCTCGAGCCTCGGAAGCCCAGCCTTCGCAGGCTCAGGCGGCTTCTGCACCCTCGAACCATTACCAGGGATTCGCATCGGCCCCACCTCCACCCGATCCTCACCATGATCAACACACACAATATAGTCACTATCGCGAACCCAGCCAGCAGCATCAGTCCCACGAGCCTTCGGCGCAGGGCGGTGCAGACCTCGGCCAGCCGTCCTTCTCTTCCTACCATCAGACCTTCCCCGTAATACCGTCATCCTACTACCACGAACCCGGCTCCTTCGCCCAAGATGATTACGACGATTACGAAGACTATGACGACGATATTGACGATGCCGAGTACGATGATGATGACTTGGACATGAGCGACAGCGATGGAGGCGTCCCTTTGGATCATGTCATGACGGCCGCCAGCCTTCTTTCCCCCATGCCGGATCCCGAGGCAGGCGTGGCTCTTGAGCCTTATCCTGGACCCCTCCATGGCGAGCAATCATCTCAGCTGGTACAGGAGCAAGGCCACATATCCAATGAACCGCCCGCTCACATGACAACCTACTGGAGCATACCGCTTGCTGCCGGGCATGGGTTTCTTGACCCGGCAGGACCTCAACACCCCACTCCTCTGGACACTACCCCTTTCCACCCCATGCTACATGTCGGAAACATAGAGGAGGATGACGACGAAGATGATGTGTTCTACCCAAGCGTCGCCGAGCAATTGCAGCAGTTTCAAGCGGCTACTGTCGACGAGGAAGAGGCGGCATGGCAAGCAACTGGCCCTCCGGCCATCAGCAACCCTATTTCCAGCACTCTCGGCCCAGAAAATCCGGGATTGACCGACTTCCTCAAAGACTGGGCCTGGCGCAACCGCTACCAGTCTCGCGGTCCCAGTCCTGGGATTATACAGATCAGCGAGCAGGCCGCACGGCAGATCACGCGAGTGCGGTACTCTGAACTTCAAGGCAACCGGTGCGATGCGCAAGGCATTGACTGGGAAGAATTGGGGGTGACGCGCAAGAATGCACGTGAGCGCCGAAGCCTAGACTACAAGAACTACACAAACAGGACAGACTCGGATATCTGGGCTGTGAGTTACCTCCCTGGGAATCAAGTGTCGTCGTTATGCTAACAGAGACAATGCAGCCTCATCTACCCGACAGGATCATTCGGAATACGGAAGACTTTTTCAGGTTCCGTCGTATGGACATTCGCCGAAACGTCCACCTGGCTCATTTTCAGCTGCGCAACATTTTGGCATGCGCAGGACGGAGCCATGCCTTCTACCCCGGCCAGGGAGCCGTGCACCAAATTAACCCTGTGTCGGGCGAGAGTGAAGTGGCCATGGATCTTAGCGACATGATTGGGGTGCAGATATCGACCCTGTATTCCAACTGTGGTGTTCTCATTGCAGGCACCTTCAACGGAGAGTATTGCATGAGAAACATTCACAGCCAGGATAAAAAGTACACTGAAGGTCAAATCACCAACCACATCAGCGGCATCACCAACCACTTGCAGATTCACCAATCGAGGAGCTCATCGGCACCAATGGCAGCATTTGCTTCCAACGATCAGGGCTTCCGCATCATGGACGTGGCCACGGAGAAGTTCGTCCTCGACACGCAGTATGGCTGCCCCATCAACTGCTCCGCTCTGTCTGCGGATCGCCGCTTGCGTGTGATGGTCGGCGACAATTACAACGTCCTCATTGCCAGCGCCGACACTGGAGAGATACTCCAGGAGCTGGGAGGGCATAGAGACTTCGGTTTCGCCTGCGACTGGTCAGACAACGGCTGGACGGTTGCAACGGGCTTCCAAGATATGAGTGTGAAGCTGTGGGACGCACGGATGTGGACCAACTCGGATGGTACCAGTAAACCACTAACGACGATTCGGTCCGAAATGGCAGGCGTCCGCAGCCTACGATTCTCTCCCATTGGCAGCGGCCCCCAAGTTCTTGTCGCGGCTGAAGAGGCCGACTACATCAACATCATTGACATTCAAACACTAGCCCACAAGCAAACGTTTGACATCTTTGGAGAGATCGGAGGTGTTGAGTTCACGAACGACGGCCAAGATCTCAACATTCTTTGCATGGACCGGACCCGTGGGGGGTTGATTCAGCTGGAGCGTTGCGACGTGGGCTACGGCGCCAATTATGAGTATGCTCATCAACCAGCGCCGCTGGATCCCTGGTGGAGGTCCAGTCAAAGTGGCATTTTGGCCGACACGGAGATGCATGGACCGAAGACGATGTCCAAACGAGAAAGAAGTACCGCCTGCTTTGACGACCTGGAGCCTTTCTGAAGTACATGATACCCCGCGACACATAACCTCATTGAGGCTCGCAATGCTTCTTGGCCAGGAGCAACGACGGTTCGATCTGATTTGGCGTTTTGGCGTTTTAAGAGCACCTTGCCACGACAATATTGCTCGGCCATAATGAACTGGCGATTCCTGATTCTATTTCTATCGAAGTGTCCCTTTGTTCTCAACATCTAGACCGGCCCAGTGCTCTGGAGCGCTGGCCATTGAGGAAGACGGCGGCGAAACGCGTGCTTCCTTTCAGGGCACTTCTCTCTTCTTTTAGCTAGCAAAGCGTGATACTGCTGATTTTGCATGGAACTTAACGACGTTATGGAATGGGCATTGGGAATATGGTGTCCATGGTCTACACTGATCGGAGGGTTTCCATCTACTTTTCTTTATATTATTTTACACTTTGGATGTAAAGGGCAGTCGATGGAAGATGTCACTTCTGACGGCATACTGGCACGAATCTGGGCACTCGACGCCCGAGGTATGACGGCCCATTCCACGACGGAAGGCTCTGGGACTTGAACAAGGGCCTCCTGACTTTCCATTTACCGTGCTGCATTTGGTAGTGTGACAAACGGGACCGGTTCTGGAAGGGCGATTTGGGAAATATATATTGGGGAAGGCGTGACGAATTCAATTTCACACTACGATCGGGCCGCCCGGCCGAACTCTCAACTTTCACTGCGTGTATTGTCTTGTCTCCAGACTGCGTGTCTCCCCCAAATCGGAGTTGATACCATCGCTGCAGCTTTGTTCAAGGAGAAGGACGGACGTGAGCCGCGGCGCGCGAGGAGGGACAGGCCAAAGGGGGGGGCAAGCTTACATCCCCTTTCTAGTATGGGACCGGCGCGTCCGCTACTGCCCCCCCCCCCCCCCCCCCCCCCCCCCCCCCCCCCCCTTTCCGCAACAGAACGGCCCACCTGGTTTGCGAGGACGCGGTGCCCAAACCGATCCGGTTGCTTCGCAGCCTCTTGTCTCCCCGGTCGGTGGATCAGGGCACGCACACGCGGGTGGCGCTTGAGGGCAGTCCTTATCTTTTCATTGTTTTCGCGGCATCCCCCTCCCCCGGAGAGGGCGTGTATGTGGCGAACCAGCCCACCTGAAACGAAACGTTTTGGGGGGGGGGGGGGGATTGTACGTTAACCACCGAGCTGGGTCGCGGTCATGGATGAACGAACGGACCAAGTGTTCATGATTGAAGCGGGCACCGGCTCATTGACCGCTGTCGTCAGCTTTTTGTTTTGTTGGTGAGGGCTGGGGCGGGGGCTTCCCTTGTCCTCCTCCATGGGAACACATTGAGGTCATCTAAACCATTTTGGAACCCATGTTTCAACATTATCACTGGGAGGTGTAGATGCATAAATGTTTCTGGGGAATGATCGTCGGGAAAACAGAGATCCAAGGCCTCACACACGTTGATATTGACAGTTGCGAGCTCGCAAAGGGACATGGCCCACCACGACTTGAGAGATGGGTTTTCGTTTGAGATGACACATGAAAAATATTCGGCAGGTTCCCAGACATCAAGGTGCTGCTGCTGCTAACTACCACAACTACAACCACACGCGCCCCGAACGCAGTTTCCTAGATACAGTGTTTACACAATGAAGATATGAGAAAAACAAGCTTTCGATGGCTTGAGGTTCTCATTCTCCTTCAGACAAACGCCAACCAAGCGGGAGACGAGTGTATATATACAAAGAACAAGGTTGAATATACGAGTACTGGGAATGGGACTGGGCCGAGGAGTATCCGAAAATTGTCGCTGTTCGCACTTTCAAGGGAACGTCAAGGGGATCGATTCCGTCGAGGGCGCCTGGGGTGTGGGGCATGCCGTTCTTTTCTGGTTTTTCATGGTACACCGTTGTTTGCTTTCTCTCGGAGCCTCAACGTCGGGGGTTCCCGGGGAAGTGTATCTTTTTTCATGTCCAAACGTCGGGTGAGTGTTTTTGATCGTGATTCCGTACAGTCAGTCGTCTGCCATCCCACTTAGAGGGATGCGAAGAGCTGACCGCAGCCCCAGGACTGCTCGCAGCCGCAGGCGCCGGGGGCCTTCCACATGTCGTTGTGGAAGGAGAAGAAGACGGTCTTGCCACCGGCGAGCTCCTTGATGGAGGCGATGGCGGTGGCCTGCTCAGAGGTACCGGGGCAAGCGACGCCGTTGCAGCTGCCGCTGGAGGGCCATCCGCACTCGAGGTTGAGGGCGGGCTTGGAGCCGCAGATGCTGGAGCTCTCGAGGAGCTCGATCTGGCCCTTGACGAAGGTACCGGCATCGGCGGCGGAGGTTTGGGCGTTGAAGTAGGGGTGAATCTGGCCACCAACAATGTCGACGACGTCGCAGATCTCAGACACGACGTCGGACTGCTGCCATACACCGACGGTCTCGGCGGTGGTGTAAGGACCGGAGTAGCCGGCGGCGGTGATGGTGGCCTTGGTGGCGACGATGAGCTGCTTCAGGGAGGGGGCGCTGCAGCGGCCCTGGAAGATGCACTCGTTGCCGATGACGACGAGCTCGACCATGTCCCACCTCTTCCAGGTGGCGATAGCGTCGACCTGGCTCTTGATGTCGGCCGACTGGGGGTCGCAAGACTCCTTGACGAAGATGCCAATGATCATCTTGAGGCCGTACTTCTCGCAGGCGGCGCCGACGTTCTCAAGGGTGCTGCAGTCGGTGGAGTAGATACGGACGGTGCGGAAGCCAGACTTCTTGATGGTGGCGATGTCCGAGTCGACCTGGTCAGCAGACTTGCAGGATCCGGAGGCATCCTCAGAGTAAGGGGTGTAGGTGATGGCCCAGTGGTCACCGTTGTTGCCGCCGAGGCCACCGCCGGTGGCGGGAGCGGAGGGGGATGGGGCGGGAGCAGAGGGGGATGGGGCGGGAGCAGAGGGGGATGGGGCGGGCGCGGAGGAAGAGGCCTTGGCAGAGGTGGTGGGGACGGGCGCGGCCTCGGGGGAAGCGGAAGTCGTGGGGACGGGGGCTGGCACAACCACGGCAGAAGAGGTCGTGGGGACGGGAGCAGGGACGACGACGGCAGAGGAGGAGGTCGCGGGGACAGGCTCCTGGCTGGTGAAGGGGCAGACGACGATGACGCTGGTCTCGGTAATGGTAGTGACAACGGCCGGGCGGACGTAGGTACCAGGGGTGATCGTGGTCACGACGGGGTAGACGCAGGTGGTCGGGGCCGTGACGGTGGTGGTCGTCGGGGCGATGGTGTAGGTACCGGGGGTAGGGCACACGTAGGTGGTGGTCTCG
Source organism: Colletotrichum caudatum (assembly GCA_030867225.1). Lineage (NCBI taxonomy): Eukaryota > Fungi > Ascomycota > Sordariomycetes > Glomerellales > Glomerellaceae > Colletotrichum > Colletotrichum caudatum. Next base: position 42,221 of record MU846096.1, read on the forward strand.
ACGACGCTGGTCACAACGCCGTTGGACGTCTTCTCGGTGGCGTAGGGGCACACGACGGTGGTGGCACTCACGACAACGGTGGTGACACCGCCGATGGTGTGGGTGCCGGCAGGGACCTTGGTGGTTTCAGGGGCGCAGACGGTGGTGGTCTGGCTGACAGTGATGGTGGTGGCCGGGAAGGTGTAGGTACCCGGGGTCGGGCAGACCTCAGGCACGGGGGTCGGCACGTCCACAGAGGGCTTCTGGGTGGACGTGGGCTTCGGTGGGGCCTCAGTGGTCGCGGGCGCCGAGGGGACGACGACGACGACGGGCTTGCTGCTGGGCTTGTGAGGAACCACTGTTTATAACGTTAGTATTACGATGATTTGTCTACGTAGGCCTGCAGGCTCGGCTTCTTGTGGATGCTCAACTCTCGGTGAACTCCCATGGCACCACCCGGGATGAGAGTGTAATAGGGTGTGAGAAACGTACGCGTAGGCTCGCCGTAAATGGTGGTGTAGATGGTGGTGCAGCCGGGGACACAGACAGAGGCCTGGTCGGGGCCTCTCTTGAACAGCTGAGCGTGAGCGTGACGGTGAGCAGCGGCGCTGACACCGCCAACGGCGGCCGCGACGGCAAGTAGGGATCCCTTCATTGTGAATTAGAGTTGCCTTTGGGGGTGTTGTTTTTTCTGGTATATTAATCGACGATAGTGTCGGGAGTGTAAAAGCGAATGCCCGCTAAAAGAGTGAAGCGGTAGTGAAAGATTGTGGTAAGGAGAGACGAATGAACGACGAAACTACGTTGACTGCATCAACTCATTTGACGGTGTTTTCGTGAGGAAGGGAAAGGAAAGAAAAGAGAGGAGCTGTTTGCAAGCTGGCGGGTCCGGGATGTTATTATGTTGGTGAGATTAGGTAGATGGCTAGTATCCGTATCTTCATGGGTACGACTGTGAGCAGGCTAGCTAGCATGTCCCTGGCGGGGAGGGGAGGCCCTGAACCGGGGTTTGTGCGCGCGACGGTGTGGGTGTGCCCACCCTCGGATGGACGAGTGGGCAAGTGCGCACTTAGCGTCCAATGACCTACCTAGCATTGGATGGCATAGGAAGATGAGGACTGTGTGTGTCATGTTGTGTATTCCCCGGTGCGGGTGACAGACACTTGTTGTTGACCAAACCGGAGGCCGATTCGTCTATGGGTTTCGGTGTTGCTGGATTACGAGTGACAGGCCAACACGCGTGACGAGTGACCGTATCTCGTCCAGACCGAGGCATTTGTTTTTGGCGTGACAAGCAGCAACTTGGCAGCCAGCAAGCCCCTGCTTTCGGCATCCATCAGGGCACACAGCAGACAGCGTTGAGGAACACGAAGGCAGAGGGGTTAAGGGCCAGGATGCGTGGACCCCAGAGCACAAGGAGATCTTGGCCATGGTGGACTACTTCGTATGGATACGTAGGTAGGTAGTAAGCAGCAGAGGCGGCTGTCAGGTTGAAACGATACCAACGGGGACTCTGCCATCCCTACTTAGTGGAGGAGGAGTCGCTCAGGGGTTTGGGCCAGAGGATACGGGCTCGCAATCTGGACTGCGCTGGCAACCGAGTCAACTAGACGGTGAGAAGCAGCATCCTATCCTGCCTGCTCTTGGCCTTGAAAGGCGGCAAGGAAAAGGGGAGGCGAGATGGTAATCCCGGTCCAGCATAGCCAGGAAGGGTTTGGTGACCTGGTTGGACGGGCGGCCAAGAAACATCCAGTCCAGACATGGGAAAAGCGAAAAGTTTCCTGAGAAGCGCAGTAGCAAAGAAAACCAGAGAGGAGGGATGAGATCCGAGAAACAGAGAGATGAGGTGAGCCGGGTCAGGCAGTCAGTCCCCTCGACCAACCGTATCCACAGTCGCGGAGGGCGCTTTTGATTGATTGACCCAAAAGTTGACGGCTCGGCAGGGTACAAGCGTGTCTCTGGGCGAAGGCGGAAACATACGATTGATTGGGAGAGGCCGTGTGACTGGTGAGAGTGTGCTCTGGACGCAAAGTAACCCTCATGACATGGACGAGACAGCGTCGTGACAACAACGTTGGTTGAACGTTGGTTGGCGACGTTGTTGTGAGGGGAAGCAATCCGCGGGGCTAGGTTCCGGCACCGGACCAGTAGCGAGACAGAAGGAAGCAACGAAGAGCACACCAGGAAGGCACGGCGTGAGACCCAAGACCAAAGGCGGAGAGCATAAACAGAGTACTACTACTATGACCTAGTGCGGTGCGGTGTGTGTGGGAGGAAGGATTCGCAGGGCTAGGTAGAGGGAGGAGCTGAGCTGCAAGGTACCCGAGAGAGGGGCATGCATGACCACTGATTGGGGAGCGAGGTAGTTGCGGGGGGGGTGGCTGCAGGGAGCGGCCGGGGCGCATTAGGCGGCCACGACTGGTTACTGTCGGGAAATTAGCTAAGCGACATTAGCATCAGGGACCCAGATAAAAATGAGATGAACCTTTTAATCAGACCGTGGTTCGTTCGTCGACCGGTCGTCCATTTGCCCCCATCCTTGGCAGCAGAACATGTGGCCATCGACCTGAACACGTCCATCTCCAGCGATTAGGTAGTGCATGATAGGATGCTCCGAACTGCACAGCCATCCCCATCTTACCGGGCCAGTCAGTGCTGCGCAGCTTCGTCGATCCGTCCAGTCTGGAATCATGTTTGGCAGCAGACTAAAGCATCCACAGACAACTCGTCGCGAGCGCTGGGCATGTACTTAGTAAGGTAGGTAGGTCGGTGACGTTACTCGCCCGCCCGAACAAGCCATGCCGTTCTATACCGAATGACAGGTTATTTCCGGTGTCCGTTCTGTTCCCTTCTTCCGGAGACGACCATCTCCCGCCCTATGTATACCTACACTACTACGTCGACGAAGATCCCCACGCATCAGCAAATGAAACAGCAACGACCAGCCGCCCATGTTCCGGGGCCGCTGTTCTATTCGGCCCATGCATGTCTCTCGCCGTCTTTCCCCACAGTCTTGTCTCTGTCGTGGTTCTCGTGTTCGTGGCTGGCTGCCGGCGCCCCGGCGGCAATTTCTGGACCACGTGTTGCCCATCTGCCGCCGTGCCCTAGGGCGTTGCCTCTTCTGGTAGCGACCTTGGGTTCTCAAGACTCGAGAGGGCAACCGCCGCCCGAGGTGATGACGGGGAAGACGAGGGAGAAAAGGGGTATCCAAGATTGTTGTATGCACAAAGCGAGGAACGACGCTAACGTACATACCATACCCAGGTGCCGTGCCTGTATCTGCCAGATGCATAGATAGCTCTGTTTCTCGATGGGAGAAAATAACCTGACGGCTAACAGCCCTCTGGACTAGCAGACGCCTCACCACAAGCCGGTCACGACGGGGTCGAAACACACCGTCCTGGTCTACAGGGGCCCCGGCTCGCACATCTTCCCCCTCCCCACAATTGGGATATTAGAGTTGGAAAGCAGTCCGTGGAGCCAAGGAACCAACAACATCGCCCATTTCCCGCCCCCTTTTTTCCCCCTTTGCCTCTGCTTCCGAGATTCCAGATCATTACTACGGTATCGGGCCAAAGTTTAACCCCCTCGTCAGGTAAATGTGGCCGAGCTTTTTCGATTATGTCAGCAGTAGGTACTTCAAGGTTATTATGCACATCCAGCATAAATCTGACCAGTGAGAGTCTCAAAATCCATGGGTCACAACTCCACATAACTCCACACTACTTGTTAGGGAGTTTATACTTACCCATCACACGTAGTACTTCCAGCTGCAGGCACCCATAAAATAAAATTGAGAGCTAATCAACCCACAGCTGGCTGACACATACATATCCGTGCACACCGTACAAACGGTCTTCCTCTCTCCCTCTCATATCGCCCAGTATTCTACTGGTGCCCCCGAAGCTGCACGAATAAGGCGAAACCCTCTGCACATCACCAGCTCGACGCCTTCGGGACCTGCAGATCACTTCCGTCAAGGAAGATTTGCCCGACACGCCTGCATCTGTCAGAGGGAGGCATTTATTTTCCATCATCCCCCTCTCTGTTCTGATTTGCACGGCCCCCCGAACCCACATGTGGGCGAGGATGATCAGTGGGGAGCAGTAGGGGGGGGGGGGGGGGATAAAGAAGAAAACCGATTGAAAAAGAAAAAGAAAAAGAAAGCTTGACCTCTGCTAGAGTTGACCATCACCCGAGTCCAGTCCGGTCGGGATCAACACTACTCTCCCCTTCCGAACCCCCTTTCCATAAGTTCGGCCCCCCCCCCTCGCATTCAGAAACAAACTCATCTCAAATCACGAGATTCCCGCAATCTCCTCTCTTTCTCTATCTCTCTTTTGGCTCGTGGAGAAGGAGGATGATGGTGCTCCTCCCCTCCCCTTCGGCCGGGGTGAGCCGGAAAAGTCTGGATTCCAAACCTCGTGTGGGGGGGTGTTGGGTGTTCCTCGGTCTCTCGCCCTGCCTGCTCTGGTGCAGCTCGGATGAAAACCTCGAGACACGGCCGTCGCCGTCCCGTTTTCGCTGCAGGACAAATTGGGAGGGCGCGGATCGTTTCTCGGCGCTTCCTTCGTGCCGTCCGAGCCTTCGATCGATGTGCTCAACCCCCCCCCCCCCCCCATCCCCATCTCGATATATATATTACGGCCATGGTCTCTCACGATGCAATCCAGAGTCGGAAGCCACTCACAGGAGCACTCTAGTGTGAGAAAAGAGCACTCGAAATGCCTCGGACACAACGCCATGCTTGTTAACACATATAAGCGATAACGAAAGGTCTACAACTGGATCTTCTTACTACGCTTGCCTGCCTGCCTGCCTGCCTGATACCCCGTGCCGGAATTCAAAAAGAAACAATCTTGCTACAGTATTGATGTGTGTCGCTTTATCTCTCCCCTGACTCTACGCCAACAACGCTGTCCCCCGTCATAAAACCCCGAATTTATACCTCCTCATCACTGTCGTCACCCAGGAGCTCGCCCTCATCGTCGTCGACGACGGCGTAATCTCCTCTGCCCCGGGCAAAGCTGTCCCTCGTAGTGAACCGGCGGTTGCCGCGCCCGTTGAGCCAGCCGCCCCCGCCTCCGCCACTCACGCTCTCGTAAGCAGAGGTGACGCGCCTCCACAGGGCCGAGGCGACAAGCGGCAGGGCCGCGGCAACGGCAACCACCGCCGACAGGGCGATGACCGGGTACTTGACCCACGGGGCATCGTTGTCGAAACTTGACGACTCGCCCAGCCTTATCTGGCCGATTTTGCCGTTCCAGTTGCGGTACACCCACCAGCCGATCGCGCCCGCGAGGCCGAACGGGATCACCACGGCGAAGAAAATGGCGACACCAGAGGTTCTGCGCCGCCTCTCAAACTCATCCTCCTTGCCGGCGCAGGGGTGAACATTGGCCTGCTTGTCGAGCTCATCATACCCGTTTCCGGTGCAAGTAGTAAGCGGGATTCTACGGTATCCCGTGGGTTCGTAGTACTCGACGGCATCGGGGTTATCCTTGCACCACTGCTCGGCCGAAATCGGAGACTTGCCAGGGACAAGACTGCATTGTTGATGGGCGTCAAGCTCAAAGTTGTAGTCACTGGAGAGTGTTAGCTAGTGAAGAAAAAAAAGACATCGGCGTGCTGGGCCACTTACCATTCGTAATCAGTCCTTGTGCAGGTGCAGTTCTCCACCCCGTAAAGGTGCTGAACTCTGGCATCGTTGTAGCAGTTCGCATCGTCCCTCTTGCGCAGGTACTGCGATACGTGCCCGAAGAGACAATTGTTAGGCTGCGACGGGTGCTTGGGCGACCAAAGGTAGTAGTCGGAGCTACCCTCGCCACTCTTGCAAGGACGGTCAGCCAGGCCAGTCAAGTCCACGTTGACAGAGAACATCTCGCCGCCATCGTCCTTGCACCAGAGGAGGAAGTTACGCGATGCGCCAGAGCGGAGAGTAGAGATATCCATGACGGTAACCTCCTTGTCAATGAAGGTGAAGTCCTTCCACGTCTTACCCTCGTCGGTCGTGTACGAAATTATGTTCGTCTTGACTTGGTTCTCGCGACTGGCACGCTGGACGAGAACGACAATCGAGCCCTGGTCGCCGTATTGCCAAGTCCAAGCACCCTTCTTGACGTTCTTCCAAGTGATGCCGGCATCGGTGGTCATAAAGGTATCGGCCTCCTTAAGGGAGCTGAGACTCGACCCGACGTTGCCGTTGCCAAACATAAGCCCAACAGCAGTGTCAGCAGAAAACGTCTTCTTCTTGTCTGAGCGCTCGGTATAATGGTGAAGATGCAGCGCGCACTTCTCGTCTCCTGCAGCACTACTGCACGAGTAGGGCTTGCCATCAACATCGGCCTTTGGCGGGGGTAGGAAAGCCCATTGTGAGCCGTCGTTGTGAGAGATCTGGGTCTGCACCTTCTTCGGCTCGTTGCGCTGGTCGCGGTTCGCGACTGTGTTGATGACAGCGACGCCCTCGAGGCCGGGAATCTTCTCAAAGTCGACGTAGTACTCGTCGTTGCAGTTGACTGCCTGTGCGCTCATGACGTAGGATGTACCGTTCGAGTTGCTCTTGATGATACTTCCATAGCGGCGGCCTTCGGCAGTCTCGGTAGCCACGAACAAGTTGACGGCATGCGTGGAGCTGTCGAGGACCGTGTAGGCGTTTTGGTGGCTCACCTTGAAGTTGACGGGGAAGTGAGCTTCAGCATAAGAAACGCCGTCCAAGCTAGCAAGGGCTCGCAGTCCCTGCTTATCCTGGTCTTCCGCTGCAACGACAATAAACTCGGCCATCGTCGCGAAGTTCTTGACGTTATCCTGGTGGAAAGTCTTGTCCTCGTCGAAGAAGTCATTGCTGGACACGATAACTTTCGGGTTGTCCTTCGCATCATTCTCCTCTTTGTGAGCGAGACAGACAATCTGGCGCAGGTTACGATACTTGTAGGCGGAGTGGCCTGTGAACTCGCATTTCTGTACGTAGCGCATTGCCGTCTTCCAGTTGTCGCCGCGGTCTCTCGAAATCGAGGCCTCCCTGAAGCAGACTTCCCTGCCATTGACTTTTTCGCACTTCTCCCCAACCCAGATAAGCCAGTCCTTCTTGTCAGGGTGGAACGATAGGGGGTTGCCTGGACCAGGCTTCGTGGGAGCTTCGAACGAGTGGAAGTGCTCGGCACGATCAATGGTGTACAGAACTTTCTTGGAATCGGTGGCGAAGAAGACGACGTCCTTGAAAAAGCTGTGCGGGTAGATGCCCCGCACATCCTCGTCTTGGAGAATCCTTTCCCAGTTTTTGCCATGGTCCTTGGTTCGCCATATCTGGTTGTCGGCCCGCATGCTGTTTCCCATGTATTCAACAGGCCGTACGATGATGGTTTCGTCGACCTCGGAGCTCGATTCGCCTCGTTCCAAGTAGATCTTTTCAAAATCCTTAAAATCGGTCTTGAAGACATGCTGGGTGGCTTTGATCTTGCCATCAGCAGGGGCAGACGGGGCATTGATAGCCTCGGAGCATTTTCGCTCGACAGAATCATCCTTCTGATCACCACTCTTTCGCTTGCAAGTGTTCCCTGGAATCTTGCGCCAGCCGGAAGAACCCTTGAATATGTCATCCGGCTTGGCGTTCTTGCATGCATTGTCTGGTGCGATGATCGGGCCAGCCTTCTTGCAGTTGTCGCCATCCTTGACGAAGTTGTAGTCACACTCGAAGTCTGCGTCCGTGCACTCGCAATCTTCAGTAACCGGGACAGGGTCTTTGAACTCCTGGTTTAAGAAGCAGTCGGCTGTCTTCTTGCGGCGGCGGTAGGTCTGTTTGTGACCCATCAGGCACGAAGGCTTGCCGTTCTCATCAAGGCGGGCGTGCCAATCCTCCAAGTCGTCGTCCTTGCATGTCCGCTCATGCAGCCCCTCAAAGTCGAGAGCGATCATGTGGAACTTTGGGTTGCCGCCTCCCGTTTTGCCAACGAGCAGAAACTTGAGACTAGTCGAGTCTTGCGTCGTCGTAAGGAACTCGGGCTGGATCTTCAAGTCATCAGGGAGCGAGGCTGTCTTCCAACTCTCGCCGTGGTCCAAAGAGTACCGGATTTCTCCAACGTCCTCCTTGTTGGAGTCCTTCACGGCAACCAAAATCGAGCCTTGGTCACCAAACTCGTACTTGTGGGGGCCATCCAAGGCTTTCTTCCAAGTCACACCCGCATCGTCGGACACGTAAACGTCACCATTAGCAAAGTTGCCCAGGGACTTGCCCGTGTTTCCGATGCCAAGGACAAGACCAGGGGCGGGACTAGAGAACACTCTACCGACATTATCGAGATCGGTGACCGAGTGAAGGTGCAATTGGTCGTCGCCACTCTTCAGGTCGTGAAAGGTCCGGCCGTCGTCGAACGTTATTTTGCTGGCAATCTCCTTCTGGACAGATTTGGCGCCCCTGCCGGAGTGTTTTTCGACTTCTTCCCAGTTCTTGACAATGTTAGCCAGGAAGATACCTTGAACACCGGTGATCTTCTCAAAGTCGACATGACCATTGCTGTTACGGTTCGTATGTTCGATATTTTCAGTGAAGAAGGTGCCGTTCGAGTTACTTGTGAACATGACTCCGGTCGGGTTCGAGGTCCCACTATTCACCACGTCGATCTGGATGCTGTAGTTGGTGCTTTCAAGGACGGTGTAGGCCCCTTGGTTGACCCTGTGTCCGTGGGTGTTAGGGAACATGGCGCGGTGCCACTTGATGGTATCGTCCGTGACAAAGAGCGCCATCTCGTCAGTATTGAGGGACGTTGTGGCGACCATGAGATACTTCTTGACTACAGCCAGATTGACGACACCCCGGACGCCGTGGTTTGTATCCATATCCGGTTCGAACTCCTGGACCTTTTTGTCAATCTTTTCGAAGTAGTTATCCGACGCAAGAAGTCTGTTGTCTTCCTTGAAAGGCGAGAAGTTGTCTCGCACGATGCAAAGAATACGCTGCTTGTCCAGGTCTTCCTTGCCCGTGGTGAAGAGATCCGAAGACTTGGCCCAATAGCACCCCTCGGTATTGCCGCGCAGAAACTTGCCCTTCGACTTGAAATTGTCCGTTGTGTACAGTGTGATCAGATCGCAAAATATGCCTATGCAATCCGCTCCGTTGAAGATGACGCGGTCCGGGTCGCCGGCGTGGAAGTGAAGGATGTCCATACCAACAAAGATATTGGGGGGCGCACCACTCGAGAACTTCTGCCACGATTTGCCTTGGTCGGTCGTCTTGAAGTGTTCGGTGCCTTCGGTCATGACGTAGGCTCGAGTCTTATCGAACTCGTGCATTGTGAGGAGGGCCGCTTGATTTTCAGGGATATCTTTGACCCTCTCCCATGTAATGCCGGCGTCCTCGGATCGGTAGAGGTTTCGTTCGGAGACATCTTGGTAAAGGATGGTGTTGGAATCTTCGAAATAGTTCAGGTTGCGAGGAGGATGCTTGATGGTGGTAACTTTCATGGTCGGCTCATCCTTTGCTTGGACAGCTGCTGCCAGGGTAAGGACAGACAGCAGGATGCGCCAGGAGGCGACAGCCTTGCCCCTAAGCCTCATGTTCGGAGGTTGATGTGGATAGTGGTGATCATCAAAAATGACAAACTTCGATGGCGGCTGCGTCGGGATAAGATACAGTTCGCCCAGGAATGCGCGGGTAGACGGAGGAGAAATCGTGAGGACCAGCCTAAGAGTAATTGACTTGTTGGGTGGTTACAGTGTCTGTTGGACAGTTCGTCGAATTCAAAAACGTCCGGAAGGGAAACGTCAGCGTAGGAGGTATGTTTCGCACGCGAGTCGGGTGGCTAAGCTTCAGCTCCACCCTAGCTTTGACGCCACACCAGCGCATCAAAGAGTCGCTCGGCCCCCAGTCAGGATGACTCCAGTGCGATGCCGACAGCTGTCTCCCTGGCCGCCCGCCCCCCCGGTTGCCTCGCCCCGCCACCCTGCAGTGCGCCTCTATAGTTTAGGTCGTTCAGAACAGGTTCTCCCCGACTTCATTGTCCAACGATGCGTGTAGTGAAGTCGGAATTATTACAATATATTGCAGTTGGCGTCTCTCTTGAGTACCCGCTTACAATATTAAAACAACTCGGCGCTTCCAGTCGTCCGCTCATCCGGGTTTGGGTTGCATCGGTAATCGGTATCACACAAGTGGCACTCGTGTTCCGTGTAGGCTGTATGCATTTTTAAGACGACTACCTGTTCTCAGATAGTAAGGATCACAGTATACTACGCGCCATCCGCCGTTCCTGCCGGTATTGGACGCCGCGATTGGGAGGGAGACGTAGGAATGCAGGCATAGCAGAATGTTGGATTTCATAGGTGGTCAAGGTCTCATAAAACCGAATCATGCACTGGAACTGATTGCACCAGGTATGCTAGGACAAGGGAGACCATTGTCTGTATCAGATAGATAGAGCCTTGATCACGAAGTAGAAAGGCTCTTCCCGAATAATTCGTAAATTCGCAGAGGCATGTCAAACGTCGAGACCAAAGGAAAATCGTAGTTTACATGCTGTCTACTTACCCTGCATTTCCCCAGCCTAGCTCGTCCTGAGGAGGCCACCAAAGAACCAGACTCCCGGATCTCGGCCCATATATGGAAGATTTGGTTGCCATCGTCTCGTCATCAGATCCGACCCGGCTTCCGATTTGTCAGAGAACCTCGGGTTCGTTGTTAACGGGCTGGCCGAACAATGTTTGCCCAATGACCCCCGCAAGCTTGCGACGAAGATCCCAGTATTTCATCAAAGCAGAGGGGGGAGGAAATCAGAGAGGGGCGTGCCAAAGATTTTGGACGAATGTGTATGTAATTAGTTGAACACGATACTCCCACGATGGTGGCGTTTGCCGGCCCGGCTCCGGGCAAAGGGCAACGGGCGAATCTGGACCGTTGCCAGCTCGATGGATGTGCCTTCTGGTCTTCTCTATCCATGTCCCCTCTTCCGTTGACATTGGCACTTGGAATTCTCTCCTACTCCAACTGCGGCTCTGGCTTGTCTCTCGAACTGAAGTTGAAGCCCCCGGTGGGTCTCATCTGGCTGCAATCTCCACTTCCGCTGGAAGCGTTCCAAAAGCAGTCTACGATCTGAACCGGGGGACGGATCGGCGCAGGGCGCCGTCTGACCTGTGAGGCCAAGGAATCTTCCCGTTGCCGAATAACAGCAACACAACATCAACGCCGAAGCGTTTCCTCGGATTGTTGGGGTGATGGAATGCCAAGCGTTGGCTTGAGTGTTTATCTGACCTAAACGGATCTAACCCGGCCGCATCTTTCGACTATAAGGCTTGAGCTATAGTAACCAAAGTGCGCGACCTTCGGGCCTAGCCCATTCCCAGACCACGGAGGTAGGCAAACTTCTCAGATGCTTCCAAACAGGACTTTTTATTGTGCCCGCGGCAACTACGGAGCTATGTGTAGGAACTACATCGTGTCCCCTTGTCCCTAGCCGCAGCATCGTGTATCTGTTGATCCTCGCACCGTCATCGCGCATGACGTGCTTGAGGGTATTTTCATGCAAACAAAAACCCTGCGCATAGCCCTGCGCTCCTGCCTCCATCAAAATGCACATTTTGACTTCCGACATACCTAGCTGGGGGATGCATAGCTGCCTCCGACGCAGCAGTGATGATGTTGGCTTTGGCAACGATGGCTCGGCGCAGAAATGTACGTTGGCGCCGCCAGTTCGTTTTCTTATCGAGCCACAAACGAGTCAATAGAGCCTGAAGGGCTTCTTCGATTTTCCCGCGTTTGGAATATTGCTGGAGGCAAAAGTCTGGGCAATCGTCACTCGCCCTGCGTCGCGAGGATGGACGGACCTTCAGCTCAGAAGTCGTTTGTAAACATCAAGCAGACAGTCGCGATAGTGCATTTCTGATCAAACGTCGACCATGTAACGCAAATGGGTTAGGATTCGAAAGATGCCGTCGTGGCGAGCTCAATCAGGCTTCGTTTGAGTCGTCTTTGTGGGTGGCATCGGCCTCGGCACCATCCTTGGCTTTAGGCTCTCCTTCGGCATCAAATCCCAGAGCATCCAACTCACGGATGAGCTCGTTGATTTTGATAACCTTGGCGATTTGCTCGGGTAGCAGCGTCTCGCCGCCTTCCTTCTTGTTCTTGAGATCCTTGGCCTGCTTGAGCTTCTTCTTAAGATTGCGAGCCTTCTTCTCCTTCTCGACTTCGGGGTCGGCCTCTTGGGCCTTGGGGTGGTCAGCACTGGACTGCTGTTTGGCATCGTCGACCTCGTCCTCTCCTGCGGCCTTGGCCTTCTTCCTGGCTTCCCGACGCTTTGCATTCTTGTTGCTAGAGGCAGAGGGAGAGGCTTCGGGCTTCTCTTCCTTCAAACCCGCCGCGCCAGGGATGCCACCCTTTGTGGTACGGTCACGAAAAGCGGCGGCAGTGCGGTTCTTGTAGACCTCGACATCTTCAGGTGGGCGGTAGCCGGGACGGATCTTGATAGCTTTGCGGGTGCTGCCGTCTGCTCGTTTCGACTCGGGAATGTGGCGCTCGCCCGCATCATCTGTGATGATGCCCGCGTTGGAGGGTTTCGTGGGTTCGGAGGGCATAATGTCGGAAAGTTTGATGGGTGTTGACAGGGTCGGCTAGACTGCTAGCAACGGGCTAACCGGAAAATCCTCCAGTCGGGCTGGTCCAACCGATGAGCTTCGGAGAAGCGTCGCAAGGCTTCGCCGTTGAAGCAGACTGTGTGCGTAGCTCACCGCCCGCCCAAAGCGCTGGCTGATGGCTTTGGGCACTTATGCGATGGGTAGGCAGGTAGGGAACAGCTTAAGCTTGTTGCAAAGGGGAGCGGGGCGCGTGCGTGCAGCCAATCGGTATTGCCAGAGACTCGAGGCAAGCTGCAGGCTTCGGGGCAATTTGACACACCTTTGGGTGCAGGTGACACCAAGATCGCAAACAAGGCGGCGGCGCAGAAGGATGATCTGATCGATACCTAGGGCACTTTCTTTGGTTTGGCTGGCTGGCAAGCAAGAGGAAAGCGAATGCGCCTGTGGGAGTTGAGGTCGAAACAACCCCTCCTGCGGCAAGCACAGACCATTGTGGGGTGTGAACCTTTTTCTGCGCATCAGGCATCTGATTGGGCCACGAATAACCGTCATCCAATCCGGCGGGTTCAGGTACATGATACAAGAGGCAGGGAGGGAGCCCATCAGTCAATTACCACCTATCTACGTAGGGGCATTGCCTACGTGCCTAACTGCCTTGGCAGTGCTTGGGCACCTACTTACTTGCAGACCGCCGTCGCTCAGCTGTTATGGAAACTACCTACTCTACTGGACCAGGAACAGCAGGGCAACCTGCCGCAGTCAAATCCGGGCAAGCAGGACATGCCCTCCGTGCTTCAGAAAGTGCGGTCTGGCCAGAATGACGCCACGTGTGTCTCGTTGTTGGTCCCCGTCAGACCTGCAGCCTACCGGCGTTTGTCTTTCGGTAAGAAGCGTCAGATTACAGCACTTCAGTGTGAGGTGTGCCATCCCAAGTTAGCGAGCTTTTACCCCTGTGCCTCCAGGTTCTCATCTGGCTGTTCTGCCTTGATCTCAAACAATGAAGGCTTGGCGACTGTGGTATTCGAGAGAGGGCGACAGTGCAATGTCTGGTCATAGCAAGTCGGCTTTCCTACCTAATTGCCTGTTTCAATCATACTGCCCAGACGGATGGTAGCCAGCCCTTCCAGCGACCGAAATTGCAATCTTAAAGCGCGGAACAAGGTCCAAAAGCACGGGTTGTCCTGGAGATTCCTTGAATGCCAGTTGGCTGGCCAGCTCTCTTCATCACGACAAGAGAGGGTGCTTGTGTGAGATGGGAGTGCCCATCAGGCAGCATTGATCTAGGTACCTAGACGCCTGAGCCTGCGAGAGTGTGGCGCGTGTCGCACTACCTGTTGTCGGAGAGGAAAGGCGTCTCCAAACTTACAACACCTACACTACCTATGCTGACATTGCCTTTGCGATGGTACAGCGCTTGACAACCAGCGGTGCGCCGATGGTCTTCATGCCCTCTGACGACATGAGAGAGATTACAGATATAGACCAATCAGAGACGTATCGTTTATATCATCCCGACAACCCTTGTCGTATAGGCAGGCGCCCTGGCCAAGAAGCACAAGCTTCGTCTCGCCAGTCAAGCTTTTGTGCTCACAGTCCGCGTTTGCCAAGCCTTGGGCGACATGCTGGTCTCGCTCTCATCAAACCAGCGGGAGCAACCAGCAGAGGTATTGTTAGATGACGGTCACAGCCCTCCACGCTCGATCTTGGCATTGACCTTCCCAAGCCTGCCTCTTCGGGCGGCCCTGAGCAGCTTAACAGCAGCCTCTGTCGTCATTGCTCGTCCCATCACTGACACAGCTTGCTTGCTTGACCCCCGGAATGTCGTGGTTTATGCGGGTGCAGAAGAAGGTACCGACCTCACAAATGCGGTTGCCGCAGGTGAAATTGGCCATGATATTGTGTGTGCGCGAGTGTGTGGTGTGTGTATGTGTGTGTGTGCTGCTGCTGCTGAAATGGGACAAGGATAACCGGGTGAAGACTGGCGTACAATAGGGAACCAAGCTAGACGGTGGTATGCCCTTCTCTCCCTTTTCAAATACTGTCTATTGTCTCCTCTCCTTTGCTTTCGTCCGCTCTCGTGTCTCTCCTTCTCCCTGTTTGTCGAGCTCACCACTACTCTGTAGTGGTTTCTTCTTCCTCCCCGAGAGGTACTCTCAGCACTTTACCCCCCCGTACCTTCCTTCTATTATCGGGCCAGACCGGCCTCGGGAAACTACCATATAGGTTCGCTTCGATTCATTGGGTAAGAAGAGAAATTGTTGATCCCTGCAATTATTGATGTACTTGTCTTTCACAAAACTCCCATATTGCTTGGCCTTTCCTCCTCAACCACTTTAATGGGCGCGAGGCTAAATACATCGACAGACGCGCCTTTTTTCTTAGATCAATTTCTCAATCAACAGAAAGAACATGACAAGCCTTGTCTAACCAGCAATCATCACATCACTCTTAGCTATTACATCGATTCGGAAGCCAAGTAGTACACATCGGTATTGCTCATCACTACCAACCATGGCGACAGCCAACGGCCAGCATGCCGAAAAAGGCGTCAGCATGTCGGCTCAAGACGAAAAGAAGCAAAGCCAACCACTGGAGATTGGCGAAGCCAAAACGGCCAAGGATGAGAATCATCATGGACCCAAAAAATTCACACTGGATACGGCGGATGCTCTGACTCCTGACCGCGGCACAGAAGACATGTTCAACGCTAAGCAGGACAGCAAATTCGCTTTCACTCCGGGCCATCTCACCAAGCTTCTGAACCCCAAAAGTCTCAGTGCCTTTTACGCTCTCGGGGGCCTTCGTGGCTTGGAGAAAGGTCTGCAGACGAACCGCAAATCCGGACTGGGTGTTGATGAGGATAAATTGGACGCCAGTGTTTCCTTCGAGGAAGCCGCCCTCAAGGGCGTACCCAAATACGGTGCAGCTGGCAACCAAGTTCCTGAGCCAGACCCCAATGCGAAGAACGATGTGCCCATTCCGCCCCCCCCTGCTGAGTACACTGGCGGTTTCTCGGATCGAAAACACGCGTTTCGAGACAACCGCCTGCCCCCCAAGAAGCAGAAGTCCTTCCTGAGTATGGTTTGGATTGCCTACAATGACAAGGTGCTGATTCTGTTGACGATTGCGGCCGTTGTCTCTCTCGCTCTGGGCTTATATGAAACCTTCGGGCAAGCACACCAACCGGGTGAAGCCAGAGTGGAGTGGGTAGAGGGCGTTGCCATTATGATAGCCATTATCATTGTCGTCTTGGTTGGCTCGATCAACGACTGGAAGATGCAGCGTCAATTCAACACACTCAACAAGAAGAACGATGACCGCACAATAAAGGTCGTTCGTTCTGGCAAGTCCGTCGAGATATCCGTCTACGACATCGTCGTTGGCGACGTCGTCCATCTCTCAACGGGAGACATGGTTCCGGTTGACGGTATCTTCATTGAAGGCCATGGAGTCAAGTGTGACGAGTCTTCAGCCACGGGCGAGTCCGACCTCCTCAAAAAGGTTGGCGCCGACGATGTGTACGGGGCTCTTGAGGAAATGGCACACAACAATGTTGAGCGACCCGACATTGAGAAAATGGACCCTTTCATCATCTCTGGCAGCAAGGTTCAGGAGGGTACGGGCACTTTCCTGGTTACTGCCGTTGGCGTCAACTCTTCATATGGCCGAATCACCATGTCTCTCAGAACCGACCAAGAAGATACCCCGTTGCAGAGAAAGCTCAACGTCCTTGCCGATCTCATCGCCAAGTTCGGCGGCGGCGCAGCTCTCCTACTGTTTGTAGTACTTTTCATCAAGTTTCTTGCCGCGCTCCCTGGAAACAACGACAGTCCTGAACAGAAGGGACAGGCTTTCCTCAAGCTCTTCATCGTTTCTGTCACTGTCGTCGTCGTGGCGGTTCCGGAGGGTCTACCCCTGGCCGTCACACTGGCATTGGCGTTCGCCACAACTCGGATGATGAAAGACAACAACTTGGTTCGAGTCCTGAAAGCCTGCGAAATAATGGGAAATGCCACTACCATTTGTTCGGACAAGACAGGGACTCTCACACAGAACAAGATGTCGGTGGTAGCCACAACTCTTGGAAAAAGCATCAGCTTTGGCGGCACCGACCCCCCCCTCGAAGAGCCCACAGCAGAGAAGCCGAAGAGCAGCTCCTCGCCCTCGGATGAAACAGCTATCAATTCGATTCGAAACGTTTCTATTGGAGACTTCACCAAGGATTTGAGTCAGGAGACAAAGCAGCTATTAATCCAAGGCAACGCCGTCAATTCCACAGCCTTTGAGGGAGACCAGGAAGGAGAACACACCTTTATCGGATCCAAGACCGAGGTCGCTTTGCTTACATTCAGCCGGGATCAATTGGCAGCCGGACCTGTCCAGGAAGAGCGGACGAACGCCAATGTCGTTCAGGTCGTGCCTTTCGACTCTGCAGTCAAATACATGGCGACTGTAGTCAAGCTACCCAATGGAAAGTACAGAGCGTATGTGAAGGGAGCCTCGGAAATTCTCCTGAAGCAATGCACCAAAGTGCTTGACAATCCCGGTGGCTCCGAGTTGACTGCTGTGAATATGACAGCTGAGGACAAGGATATGTTTGCACAGACGATCAACTCATACGCCGGCCAAACTCTTCGCACCATTGGCTCTTCATTCCGGGACTTTGACTCCTGGCCACCCAAGGATGCCATCTCCAAAGATGATTCCAGGACTGCGGACTTTGACAAGATCCACCAAGACATGACGCTCGTTGCCATCTACGGCATCAAAGACCCGTTGCGACCTTCTGTTATCGACGCTATCAAAGATTGCAACCGCGCAGGCGTTATCGTCCGCATGGTCACGGGTGACAATATCCTGACTGCGAGAGCCATCGCCAAGGAATGCGGTATATATCATCCCGAAGACGGCGGCATCGCTATGGAGGGTCCAACTTTCCGACGCAAGACAGAAGAAGAACTCAAAGACATTGTTCCCAAGCTGCAAGTTCTCGCTCGCTCAAGCCCCGAAGACAAGAGGATTCTGGTACGGACTCTGAAAGACCTCGGCGAGACGGTGGCCGTAACCGGTGATGGCACAAACGACGCTCCCGCGCTCAAGATGGCAGACATCGGATTCTCCATGGGCATTGCCGGCACTGAAGTCGCAAAGGAGGCCTCTGGCATCATTCTTATGGATGACAATTTTGCTTCCATCGTCAAGGCCCTGATGTGGGGAAGAGCTGTCAATGACTCCGTAAAGAAATTTTTGCAGGTATGTCAAACAGGACGTTCGCTATTCCACAGTTGTTACAAGTGCTGACATCTGACAAGTTCCAACTTACCGTCAACGTCACGGCTGTGGGTTTGACTTTCGTCAGTGCGGTTGCTAGCTCAAGTGAGCAGTCGGTATTAAATGCCGTTCAGTTGCTCTGGGTGAATTTGATCATGGATACCTTCGCTGCCCTTGCGCTTGCTACCGATCCTCCGACGCGCAGTGTTCTGGACCGCAAGCCCGACCGAAAGTCGGCGTCGCTCATAACCCTGAGAATGGCTAAGATGATCATCGGCCAAGCCATCTGCCAGCTCGTCATTACCTTTGTCTTAAACTTTGCCGGAAAGAACCTCATGGGCTACAGCGACTCCGATGACGATCATGAACGTTTGAGGACTCTCGTGTTCAACACGTTTGTTTGGCTACAGATCTTCAACGAACTCAAGTAGGTGACCCATGGCTTGCTGACTGAGCATATGCTAACTGTTACCTAGCAACCGCCGCCTGGACAACAGGTTCAACGTCTTCGAGAACATCACCAAGAACTACTTCTTTATAGGTATCAACTTAATCATGATTGGTGGACAGATACTCATCATCTTCGTGGGAGGTGCCGCATTCCAGATCAAGCCTCTGAACGGAAAGGAATGGGGTTTGTCTATCGGTCTCGGCGCGATTTCACTTCCGTTCGGGGTCTTGATTCGCTTGATCCCCGACGCATGGGTGGCGGCATGCCTGCCTTGGTTTATCAGGAAAAAATGGGCCCCAGAAACCATCTCAGACAAACGCCTCGAGGAGCATCGCAGGTTCACTGATGGGCTGAACCGCCCTGGGCGGACACACACCGGACTCCGTGGGCGCAGGGCAGAGCACACTCCGTTCAGACAGAAGGTGCACAACGCCAAAGTCCATGCCAAGGCGAAGCTAGGCGGTCATGACGACAGCGCATCGCTGAGCAAACAGGGTTAATAGCATCGCTGAGCAAACCGGGTTAATAGGAGTGCAATTAAGTTCAGTCAGCTCATCGTAGTTTCACTTATTCTGAATATTGGTTGGTGACGTTGCCGAATTGTTTGACAGTCGGCTTCCTAACTTCGTTAAACACAATGGATGCCTCTTCGTTCTTGAAAGATTTCGTGTTTTGCACCATCTGTGACCTGTGCCAGCATCGTAAGATGCAACCGATTTTGACCCAAGCGAACGTCCAAAATGTGGCTTGACAGCAGCTTTACGAGGCTGGCGCAGTCAACTGGCGGCCTTAGTCATTAAAGAAGTGCTGGGCGAAGGGGCTGATGGATCAGCCAGCCAATCAGAGGGCGTGCATTTCGGCAAAGCTAGTTGCTCCCGGAACATCGCGAATTTCGTCAAGACTCGCTCCCCAAAATCATCCGACCCAACCCACTTCCAACGACCACCGCCTCGCCGACCGCAACGAAGCACCCTTGCCTCTACACGAGACGTGCGATTTGACAAAATATATCTAAGATGGTATGCTCAGCTCTCAATGGAAGCCCTTGCCGTGACCACAATTGGCTAATCGCTCACTGTTTGCTCCTCCGCAGGCCCCCACACGCCCTTTGTACAAGCAAGTCCTCCCTCCCCTCGACGTCTCCCTCTACTCGCGTCGCCGAGCGATCGGATTCCCGTGTCTTCGAAGTGCCGAGCGATTAATTGCCCTAAAGACCGAATACGAATGGCGGGGAAACGCTTGCTAACGGTTTTGATGGAACAGTGCTCTTTTCAAGAACAACTTCTCCATGCTCGGTTTTGTCTTTGCGACGGGCTTTGCTTTCGAGATGTAAGAGACGATTACCAAGACGAGAGTCCGATGCGACCCCCGGGGCTACAGGGGGAAGGACTGCCAGATCCGGGGCGTGTCGGAATATGGTGGATAGGATCCGGAATGGGCTGACACGTAGCGTTCCAGGGGCTTCAACGGTGCGATGAACAAGTACTGGGACTACCTGAACCGTGGCGTAAGTATTAACGAACCCGCTTTGAGGGAAACTTCGGTTTCGCTGCGGAAGCACCTTTGGTCACAGTGTAGAGATGGATTTGCTGACGAGGAGCCGAATGTAGCGTCAATGGAAGGACATCCGCCACAAGTACGTCGAGTCCGCCGACGATGACGAATAAACGAGTTGCAACTGGCCACGGACGGATTTGATTGCGCGAGAGCCGTTGGGAGCTTTTGGCTCGGTAGAGGCTCTGCTAGAAAGCGGTGGGACTTGTACCGATAGACGGAAGGGCGTTGTAGAACATCAAAGCTACCTTTCTGCATATTACCTACATTTGACTTGACCCGCGTCGGCACATGACTGATTGTCTGAATGGTTTATTGCTGTTTTCAATATACTGGTGCCCGTGCAAACAGGTTCTGGGAGTTGAAGGACAGGTGTGGGAGGAGATTGGTGAAGGACGGCGGAAAGATGAATGTCGGGCCTGGCAATGGTACTGATCTTGAAGAAACACCGGATATGCGGGCCAAATTGCAGAGGTATAGTCAGGCACTTCAGGGCCTTCAGTACCATTCGTAGCACGATTGGGCATATCCACGGTCACAGCGCATAAACTTGGAGTGACTGAAAACAGGCGAGGCACTGTTCACGTTTGACTGGGGGTTTTTATTTTATTTTTAATTGAATCTTGTCAGGCTAGGAAGCAAAGACGAGACGCTTTAGGGGAGGGCAATGGCCTCGATCTCGACGTCGACGTTCTTGGGGAGGGTCTTGACGGCGACGCAGCTGCGGGCAGGCTTGTGGGTGAACCACTTCTCGTACTCGCCGTTCATCTCCTGATGGGGGGCGTCAGGGGTGAGATTCACACGAGAGGAGGGGGGCAAAGACTCACAGCAAAGCTGCCCATGTCGGCGAGGAAGATGTTGACCTTGACAACCTTCTCGATGGAGGAGCCGGCCTCGACGAGGACAGCCTTGAGGTTGGTGATGCACTGCTTGGTCTTGTCGGTGATGGAGCCCTCGAGGAGGTCGCCCGCGGGGGTGAGAGGGATCTGGCCGGAGCAGTAGATGGCGGTGGGGGTCTTGATGGCCTGAGACTGAGGTCGGGGAAGAGAGGGGGCCAGTGTTAGTCTGATGGTTGGCTCTCATAGGTTCACGGAAGGTTCATACGTAAGGGCCAACGGCTATCCAACGGGTTGGTTAGCAACTCATTCTGGATATTCTATGCGTCGTTGAGGGTGGAAAGGGGATATAAAACTCACGGGCCGGGGCGTTCTTGGTGAAAACGATCGATTGGTCGGACATCTTGGAGGCGTGGACGCTGAAGGGCTGGTGACGGAACAAGGACAGCGACGAGGACGGGCGGCGGATGGCGGCGCGGGATGAGAGTCTGGCGACGGATCTGACGAACGAGGACATTGGGGTGGACTGAGGAAGACAAGTGGGAAACTACCTATCGTGGGGGGTCAGGGCGGGGTGGTTTTCAATTGGGTTGCGACTACGGAGGACGTGACTGGGAGCAACAACAAAGTTCATCCGTTGCGGGACTCGGTCGACCCCGCCGTCGAGCTCCGTTCTTCGGCTCCAGTCTCCCTGGCCCGGGCGGGTAGCAGTGTGCCTGATTCCCTTCGGCCCTGTCAAGCGCGCGGGCTGGCTCGGCTGAAGCATGACAACGTGGATTACATGTGTCCAAAGCACCAGTTTGAGAATTCCGAAAGTCAATTGAAAAGTGTTTCTGCCATTCAAGCTGGAGAGAGAGGCTAAACATGTAATCAATTGAGATGTCTCTCCCGCTGAGGTCGGGAGAAGCGAGACACTCGACACTTGGAATGGTCACGCCGCTTCACGTCGCCACAGCACTCGCGGATGACTGAGGAGTGGCCAATTGGGAGAAAACTGTCGTATTGTAAGCCTAGGTTGAAACTCAAATGGTGCGCGTGCCGCACCGGGAAACGGCCCGTACAGCCAGTGTATCTATCCGTCAAAGTCTCGGAGCCATCGAGAGATAGAGCCTTATCTTATCGCAATAGTAACCGCCTGTTGGCCGCGTGGAGTTAGAGCAGCTCCGTCCAATTGAATCAACTCAATGGACCCTACCCATGGAATGTATGGATGGCATGATGACAGCTCTCCTCTCTTACGGAGGATTGATACTTTGGCCAAGTGTCCAATCCACCCAACTCCAGACGCTCTCCAAGGCTACCACCCAGTCTTCGGGAAGGTTCAGTGTCAATCTGCAGCTCGTCAGGGGGTCCCCTCCCCTATTGATTTTTTTTTCCACGAGAGAGTTGCCCCCCCAGTAGGCGATCAATCCTCCCTTGTCATTTTACCCCATCTATATTTCATCTTCGCGAGGTTCGGAGTTGCACTCTCTCCCTTATTCCCCCTTCTCCATAGTACAGCTTCTTCTTCAGTCACTCCTTGCCGCCACCCTTTTCTTCCTAGTTCTCTTTTCTTTCTTCATCAGTGCGACGCGAGGGTTGACGCGGTCCGCTTTTCTCTATACCGTGTAAGTAGCTACGACGCCCCCGAGGTGCAGCTCAACGAAGCGATACGTACCCATTCTGTCCGCCCTATCGGCGGCGTCCATCAGTTGGAGCTACCTGTCCTTCTCTTTTTCCGGCGTGACATTCTACCCCCGGTCGACCAAAATATTCATTCTCCAGCTCTCCTGCAACTGCAACCTCCAAGGCTTGTGCTGACAACTTCCATCGCGAGCAGGCCCTCTTCGTCTTTTATTCCTGTTGATTTTGAACCCTTCCCGAACAATGGCGCAGACGACCGCCACCCCGCAGGGCAGCGTTCGCCAGCGCAACAATGCGAAGCGACCGACCACGCCCGGTGCCGCCGTCGACGACGTCGCCAAGGCACTGAACGAAAAGCCCGTCGTAAAGCCCAAGCGCACTGGTTCCGGCGCCGAGTACGGTGTCGGCCTCTTCATCACCACCGTTCTCGCCTTCGTCACTCGATTCTGGGGCATCAGCCATCCTAATGAGGTCGTCTTCGACGAGGTTCACTTTGGCAAGGTACGTCCGAAGCTTACCCAAACTTAGTCCTCCAACGTGACGACTCCTGCTAACATCACTACCTCCAACAGTTCGCCTCCTACTACCTCGAGAGAACCTACTTCTTCGATGTCCACCCACCCTTCGGAAAGCTTCTCTTCGCCTTCATGGGATGGCTCGTCGGCTACGATGGACACTTCCACTTCGACAACATTGGCGATTCCTACATCTCCAACAAGGTGCCCTATGTCGCCTTCCGAGCCATGCCCGCCATCCTCGGTGCCCTGACCGTCTCCGTCACCTACCTCATCATGTGGGAGTCTGGCTACAGCTTGCCTGCCTGCCTCCTGGCTGCTGGTCTCGTCCTGCTTGACAATGCCCACATTGGTCAGACCCGATTGATCCTTCTGGACGCCACTCTTGTCTTCGCCATGGCCTGCAGTTTGCTCTGCTACATCAAGTTCTACAAGCTGCGTCACGAACCCTTCTCCCGCAAGTGGTGGAAGTGGCTTGTCCTGACCGGCTTCGCCATGTCTGCCGACATCTCGACCAAGTACGTTGGCCTCTTCGCCTTCGTCACCATTGGATCTGCTGTCATCATCGACCTCTGGGCTCTGTTGGACATCAAGAGACCCGGTGGCGCCTTGAGCCTTCCCGATTTCGGCAAGCACTTTGCCGCTCGCGCCTTCGGTCTGATTATCCTGCCCTTCATGTTCTATCTCTTCTGGTTCCAGGTGCACTTTGCCATCTTGACCCGTTCTGGCCCGGGCGATGACTTCATGACCCCCGAGTTCCAGGAGACGCTGAGCGACAACGTCATGTTGGCCAACTCCCTGACTGTCGATTACTACGACACCATTACCCTGCGCCACAAGGAGACCAAGACCTACCTTCACAGTCACGAGGACCGTTACCCTCTGCGCTACGAGGACGGTCGTGTTTCCAGCCAGGGTCAGCAGGTCACTGGTTACCCTTACAACGACACCAACAACTACTGGCAGATCATTCCTCTCATCGATGACCAAAAGGCTGGCAGGCCCGTCAAGAACCAGGACGTTGTTCGTCTCAGGCACTTGGGTACCGACACGATGCTCCTGTCTCACGACGTGGCCTCGCCTTACTACCCCACTAACCAGGAGTTCACCACCGTTCCCCTGACCGAGGCGTACGGCGACCGTATGAACGACACGCTCTTCGAGATCCGAGTCGAGAACGGAAAGCCGGGCCAGGAATTCAAGACTATCTCGAGCCACTTCAAGCTGATCCACAACCCCAGCAAGGTTGCCATGTGGACTCACACCACTCCCCTACCCGACTGGGCACACAAGCAGCAGGAGATTAACGGCAACAAGCAATTGGCACCGAGCTCCAACATCTGGTTTGTCGAGGACCTCCCCTCGCTTCCCCTGGACTCCAAGAGACGCGAGAAGCCCGAGAAGCAGGTCAAGACTCTGTCCTTCTTCCGCAAGTGGTTCGAGCTGCAACGGTCCATGTTCTGGCACAACAACCAGTTGACCAGCAGCCACCCCTACGCCAGCCACCCCTACCAGTGGCCCTTCCTGCTCCGCGGTGTCAGCTTCTGGACCCAGAACGACACCCGCCAGCAGATCTACTTCCTCGGTAACCCCGTTGGCTGGTGGCTTGCGAGCAGTCTGTTGGCTGTCTTTGCCGGTATCATCGGTGCGGACCAGGTGTCACTTAGACGGGGCATTGACGCTCTTGACCACCGTAAGCTCCCCGACCTATGCTGTAACCCCAAACGTCGATGCTAACCATGTTCAGGCACTCGGTCCCGGTTGTACAACTCCACCGGCTTCTTTTTCCTGGCTTGGGCCACTCACTACTTCCCCTTCTACTTGATGGGCCGTCAACTCTTCCTGCATCACTACTTGCCGGCTCACCTCGCTTCTTGTCTAGTCGCCGGTGCTCTCCTAGAATTCATCTTCACTGCCGAGCCCGTGCCCGAGGAGGGATACCAGGCTATCAAGGGCAACGGCAAGGCCGTCGGACCCAAGAGACACATCTCCGCCCGCGAGCGATTTGCCGGCCAAAGCCTCATGGGTGCCTGGATTGCTTGCGGCGTCATCCTGCTCATCGCTGTTGCCGGCTGGTACTTCTTCCTGCCGCTGACTTACGGCTACCCTGGCCTGAGTGTGGAACAAGTCGTCCGTCGCAAGTGGCTCGGCTACGACCTGCACTTTGCCAAATAAGCGAACGTTGCGTCTCGGCAACCAAGCCCACGCGGGATTGGTACACATAGCATATGATGCTGCCCCAACATCAGCTTGTCTCTCACACCTAACGACCCACAGTAGTAGAGGGTCAAGGAATACAGTAACAACAAGAAGCCCGAGTGAGGAACAAGAGGCTTACTTTGTGATTGTACGATGAGGCGATGTACACAAAAACGGGGCGCTTTGGAGTGTAGAACTAGTTTTTTTCTTTGAGTCAATGACAAAATTCCAAAAACAACGGTTATCTATTGGTGATATGCTGGTTGCGTGCGAGGTGTGCGTTCTAAAGTGATGAGCAACTCTCTCGATCGTGCCGCCAGGCCTAGACCTTGCGCCAGATTCTGAAGCCGGTATCATCCACATCCGACGAGTCGGATGAATTATCAGCCATTCAGGTTGCAATTACGAAAGCTGGTGTGCGTGTTCACTCATCACAGGACCAAGATGGACGTGTCTAAGCAATTGTTTGAAGAGACTCATATGCTAAGGCCGCTCGCCGCTTCTCAAAAGAACTATTGATGCTGGAGCGGGGACACAGTCACGTTGTATCATACTTCTAGACAGCTTATAGAGGAAGTGTCCCCCCCTCCATCTCGGTGGCAGCCACGCACGAACTGAGGGCGTGTTGGCCACGCGGATCGTTTGTTATGGCGAGGGTGGTCTAGACACATGGGCATGGCCAGCAGTTTTCAACTGGGGGACTAAGAGTTCTCCGGTAGGTGTGGTCGATTGAGGCCGACGTCGTTTGACTACCTAAATGCTGCCATCACACTTTCGACGCTTGGGAGGAGGTGGCTCCCGATCTCTCTCTCAGAAGCCGTGCGATCTCGTGGTGTCCCATTTCTGAAGCAACCTCGAGGTCGCGCGGGTCAACTTCTGCTCCGTGGTCCAGAAGAAGCTGCGCAACCTCTTGATGTCCTTCTGTTAAGGCAGCATGAAGAGCGTTACCGTAGTAGCCGCCCTTTGCGTTAACGTCTGCCCCATTGTCTAGAAGAAGCCGTACAACTTCTAAACAACCAGATGCCGAGGCACCATATACAGCCCCACTGTAGTAGCTGTCATTCACTTCAACGTCTTTTTTATGGTCGAGAAGAAGCCGTACAATTTCCAGGTGGCCAGCTCTTGAGGCTGAAGCGAGAGCGGTGCCATCTTGCCCAACTAAGTCAACGTTTGCCCCATTTGCTAGAAGAATCTGTGCAACCTCTTGATGGCCGTAGTATGCTGCAAGATGAAGGGCGGTGTCAATTCCATCATATTTTGCGTTGATGTCTGCCCCATTGTCAAGAAGTAGTTGTACAATGTGTGTTTGGCCTGCATCTGAGGCAATATGGAGAGCGGTGCCACGTGGCCCTGCGTCGATATCTGCCCCGTTGTCTAGAAGGAGCTGTACAACCTCTTGATGGCCGCTGTACGAGGCAGCCTTGAGAGCATTGCCGTAGGAGCCACCTTTTGCGCTGACGTTGGCCCCGGCGTCGAGAAGGAGCTGTACGACCTCTCTGTGGCCGTTGAGTGATGCATTTTGGAGAACGTTGCCAAGTTGACCGACCCGTGCGTTGACATCTGCCCCCCTCTCCAGTATACTTCTTGATACTCTCAAAAGTCCTGCCTCACAAGCACAATATAGCTCCTCCGATAGAAGAGTAGCTGGGGCTGCACATGGGATACCTAGGATATTTGGGAGAGTCAGGAGAGTAGTGAAGAAGCCCGACTGATTAAGCGAAGCCGTAACACGTATGTACCGCTGGGATAGTTGGAAAACAACATCATCGGAATGCTCAGCCAACCTCGCATGGTGCATCCAGACTTCTTGCGCATACTTTTTCAATGGAAAACTGAAGTGGAGAACTTGCGTAGGGTACAAGTACAGAGAAGCCAGACCGACATATATCAGATATACGAGGCAGGTCTTGGCGATTGCAACACTGGCAGCTGCCAGTTGAAATCGCTCGTCGCGTGTGAGATACTCCTTGACAGAAAAGTGGGCGAGGTGTATCTCTTTCACAATCCGGTCGTTCTCGTCCTTGTCCTCGTAGTCCTCGTCCTCGTCCTCGTAGTCCTCTTCCTCGTCCTCGTCGTCCTTGTCCTCGTCGTCCTCGTCCTCGTCCTCTTGATCGTCACTCCAGTCTTCCTCTTCACTAACCTCAGATTGCGGGACAATCGTGATTACTACCAAACTAGGGCAGTATCGCAGTATATCTTCCTTGCGAAAGAGCCTTCGGTCTTTGTAGAAGCCCCTCTCCTCGCCATCTGGCTGTGTAGCTATCACGTCGATTGCAGCCGGGAGCCTGAGAGGTTTTCCTCCGTGGACAAGGAATTGTAAGAGACGGATGGCGTCACTCTCGAATTCTGGGGGTATGTTCTGCAGCATACGCTTGTATGTCTCATTCAGGGTTGACGGCAAATTCTCGAGGGCTTCTTGGATAGCCCGAAGATGTAGACATTTGGCAATAGCGTCCAACTGGCACGCCGCCCATCTAAACCTATGATATACGTCAGACATTTGGCCACGCTTGTATATAACAAGGGCGAAAACTCACATCCCATCGGCTCCGTCCCCGATTCTGGTGATGATCTGCTCGACAACATCTTGCGGTAACCTCTTTCCCACAAAATCGGGCCTCTGGTAAAGCTCATGGTTGACGTATGAGCGTATATCGGCGTCGATGGCCTTCTTGTCGAGCAACGTGCAGTTATTCTCGAAAATCTGAAGCAATTCACACTCAAACTCTGCTTCAGGCCGTCCAGTCACAATCATCTTGATGTTGTGATCGCCTGGTCCAGAAGCAAGCCCCCGAATCCAGGAGAGAAGCTGGTCCCTCGTGGTACACTCGTCTAGCGCATCTACGACAATGTTGACCCTTGGAAGGGTTCGCAGCATCGACTCAACGCAGGCCGACAGCGCACTAATGCCTGGTTGTGTCTGGCTGTCGTCATTGGCCCTGAAAAGATAATCGAGCCTCATTGCAGCCTTACCACCAGTGCGGTAAAGCTGCAGTGCTAGCGAGCGTAAGAGGCTCTCCAGTGTTTGGTTTCCGGTGTTGTTGAAGTCGAAGAAGAACCCAAGCGTAAGGTCGGGGCTCTTTTCCCTGAGGTGATCCAGGATTATCGTACTGAGAACAGTCTTGCCACATCCTGCGTAACCATAGAGCCACAAGTGCTGGCGTATTCCGGCCTCCCACTCCCGAAAAGTAGCGCTTTCCAGAAGCCAGGCTCCGGTGCCAGGGTGCCTGCGTGTTCTCGCTGACGCGGCATTGGTCGAGGGATCCGGCGCCGAGAGCCAACGATATAGTTTTTTGAGATATTTGTGTTGCCTGGCAGCTTCCGCATCGTCCCTCATCTCATTTACGCCTAGATGCATACGATCGATGCCTTCGCGAACTATTCAAAGTCAGACAAGAGTAATTTGATCAGGGAAGCCATGAACTAAACATGAGACTAACGTAGAACTAAAGCATCGCCAATTCGACCCTCGGCCTCGACCTTGCTAGGCGGGATCTGGCGCAAGAGATCCTTCGCATATGCCGCCGCCATCATGGCAGCAAAGCCCTGCCATTGATTGTTCTTGTGCGAGTCTGAGTAGTCGCAAATCCCACGGATGACCAGACATGGGAAGTGGTTCATCAGGCCGGCGGCCTCCATCTCGAAACAGAGGACGCCATTCTTTGCCGCCAACTTGTCCCGGACCGTGGCGTCCTTCATGAGTGTGTTCGCGCTGGCAATCAAACCGTAGTGGACTGCGGGATCATTGTCGTCGTGTTCGTCTCTTGGGGCCCGGTGTACAAGGTAGACCGGATCATCACCACAGACGCTACTGCATGCGTTTGGCGAGTCGGGATGAACGATGTCAGACCGGTAGAGCCTATCGCTGCCGGGAGGAGGGCGGGAGTATCGTTTTCGCAGTCGAGGCCACTGTTCGAATGCCCTGTCAACGGTAGCATTAAGCTGGTGGCCTTCCATCTCATATCGACTCTCAAGCGCGCTGACAGCTGTTCGCAGAACCATAGGGGGCTGGTCTAAGAAGTCGGTATGCTGGAAGGAGATGTCTAGGCCCTGGACGGCCTTGCCAAAGTCGTACTGGAAGACGCCGCCTTTGCCTCCGTCACGGCTGCTGACCACGACGTCGCCAAGACGTACGTCGTGCTCCGGGCTGGGCGCACCGCCACCGATGCCGACCATGAGCCCAATACGCACGTTGGGAAAGCTGTGCACCATGTCTCGAGCCACGGCCGCGGCCGAGGTCGTGCCATACTCCCCGCTGGGCATGACGGCTACCACGACGTTGTGGCCACCGATCCTGCCGAGGGCATAGCTGTTGTTGTCGTGTTGCGCAACCGGAGGGCAGTCGTCGTGCTTCTCGTCGAATAAGGCCTTGGCTGCGTTGAACTCGGTGGGCAGGGCACAAATCCAGCCGACTGTGTAATTCGCGGAGTCTGCCATGGTCGTCGTTCGACGTTGAGGGCGAGTAAGAGAATCACTGATATATAGAGTTGCTTCTTCTGGAAAGTGAGCTGGTGTCAAGACAAGTGGAAAGGAATGATATGGCAATGGCAAGCGACGAGGAAAACCAGAAGGGATATATATTGCTGAAAAAACCAAATGCATCATAACTATAGACTTCAGCGAGCCCAGTATCGCAAGCTCCCGCCCGTCACGTAGGCAGAGGGTCTACGACAGTTGCCTACGGCAGGTTGCGGAAACTGACTGTTTGTTCTGCAGATGTGATTTACGATGATCCCACGGGATTCAGTTGACTAAAGTATATAAGAAGCGCTTTGACACCACCAGCACCATGGCATCCGGAGGCCAAATGATGGCCGATCGTTTGACGTCTTCTTTGTCGGTGGCGCATGGCTACTGTATGGGGCCAACACATCCAACAGAGAAAGCAAGCGAGAAGAAGAAAGACAAAAAGGCCCGGGCCTGCTCAAAGGCGCCAGAGTTGTCAGTTGTGAGCTGTTGGAGTGTCCTTCTTCCTCCCAACCAAAAATGGGTTGTCATGGGATGGGATTGACGGCGATGTTGTATCGAGCAGGAACTGGAACTGGCCGATTCGCTTCCAGTCAACACCAAGGCACCCCAGGTAGTGTAACAGGCCTGGCATATGTCGGGCTTCTACCGGGATTCCCAGGTGACCGGTCGTGTTCCATCTTTCAAAGCATGCCTGACCGGAATCATAAACGGCCCGTGGCTTGCAACTGGGAGGTGTGAGGGTTCAGCGCATGTAGTCTGTATGATCTACGGAGTGCGGACAGGGCCACGACTGTGCCCCTCCCTGCCTTCTTCATAAACCACAAATATCCGTACCCGTGTGACGGATACTGTATTTGTATCACTGGCGTCGGGCAACTTGTGCAGGGATGATGCCACCACAGCAGCCAATCGCGTTGCTCCCCGCCTTCCCCATGCTCCCCAAAATGTGCCCTGACAGGTCTGCCGACCAATCATGCTGGGCCCTCTGACAGCTGCTGATATAATTGTGCAGCCTACCCTGTACACACATACACAGTACACTTAGTAAGGGGCCCCTCCCTTGGTACTGCCGATAGTATTCCCCAGTATAGGTGGGGAGCTATATTTCTGAACAGGTATCAAGCCCTGTCATCTCTCTTGGCTGGGAGAATAAGTAGACAGGAGGAATGAGGAGGGGGGGGGCTTCACTAGGCTCCGACTTGATGCGACTTCCAACGACATACCTTTACATGCCGTTCGGCATACCCTGAACAGCTTCAATGGCGTTGACTACAGATACATTCATTTGTTAAGTCCTATATACCTGCCTACCTACCTACCTACCTACCTACCTACCCTGGCTGATCAGTCGTCACCATCAATTGACCTGTTCTTCCGAGCCGCGCCTCAACTGTCCTCCCCTTTCGACCCTCCCTCAATGGGCCTCCGCAACGGCCTGCGCCTCAGCGCCAGGCGCTTCCTCCGCTCCCGCGGCCTGCGTAACCTCGTCCTCATCTTCGCCGTCTACACCTTCCTCGAGGCCCTGCGCGTGCAACGCCTGGTGACGGGCGCCCCGCGGCACGATCCGAAGCGACCGCGCCGCGCCGAGCGGGTGTACGTCGCGGGCATGCACTACAACGACGCCGCACTGATCCGGGACCACTGGGCCGGCGCGGTCCTGGCCCTCGTCGAAGCGCTGGGCCGGGACAACGTCTTCGTCAGCGTATACGAGAGCGGGAGCTGGGACGACAGCAAGGCCGCGCTGCAGGGGCTGGACGAGGAGCTGGGCCGCAGGGGGGTCCGCCGCAACGTCGTGCTGGACAACAGGACACACCTGGAGGAGGTCGAGGCCGTCCCCGCGGACGGCGAGGCCAGGGAGGGGTGGATCAAGACGCCGAGCGGCAAGCGGGAGATGAGGCGGATTCCCTTCCTGGCGAGGCTGAGGAACCTGACGCTCAAGGACTTGTGGAAACTGGGGGACGAAGGGGAGGTCTTTGACAAGGTGCTCTTCCTAAACGATGTGGTGTTCACGGTAGGTTTTCCTCTTCTTTTTTATTTATCGTTTAACTCTCGTCTGCCACGTGGTTGCCATAAGGGGACCGGGGCTAACCCAGAGACACACGCACACGCACAGACGGACGACGTCCTCGCCCTGCTCGACACCAACAACGGTCTCTACGCCGCGGCGTGCTCGCTCGACTTCTCCCAGCCGCCGTACTACTACGACACGTTCGCCCTGCGGGACTCGGAGGGCCAGGGCCACCTGATGCAGACGTGGCCGTACTTCCGGTCGCGGGCGAGCCGGGAGGCGATGGAGGCCTACGCCGACGCCGTGCCCGTGCGGAGCTGCTGGAACGGCATCGTGGCCATGCCCGCCGCGCCGTTCCTCGTGTCACGGGCGTCGGGGCGTCGCCGCCTCGAGTTCCGCGCCGTGCCGGACTCGCTGGCCGAGGGGGAGCACCTCGAGGCGAGCGAGTGCTGCCTGATCCACGCCGACAACCCGCTGTCCGAGAGCCTGGGCGTGTTCCTGAACCCGCGCGTGCGGGTCGGGTACTCGCCCGGCGCGTACGAGTGGGCGAACCCCCGCGACGCCGGCGGCAGCTGGCTCTCGCTCTGGAGGATCGTCGTCGGCACCTGGGAGGCCAGGGTCCGGCGGCTGCTCACGAGCGACCGCGTCAAGGAGTGGTTCGTGAGGAAGAGGCTTGCCGAGTGGGAGGCCGAGGGGCACGGGAGGGAGGAGAAGGGCGTCCACTGCCTGATCAACGAGGGGCAGGTGCTTGTATACAACGGCTGGGCGCATGTGTAAGAAGGAGAAGTAAAGATACCCCCCCCCC
>MU846096.1:74509-87051 GCA_030867225.1 Colletotrichum caudatum
CCCCCCCCCCCCCCCCCCTCTTTTCCCACCTCTTTTTTGGATGTATGTAACATAAACGGATAGACATATGGAATCATTTATCTCCAAGATTGCCACGCTATGATTGTATCTGTGCCCTCCTCTACGCCTTATACCTCGCTCCATGCGAAAGCCCGTTACTCCCGCCCGTTGAAAAAATAAAAATAAAAATAAAAAGACTACGCGCTCAAAATCCCCCCGAGATCCACGCCCCAGCTCCTTCTGCCCCCCTTGGCGAGCCGAGAGTCCGAGTCCGCCGCCGGCGCCGGCGCCGCCCCGATCTCGTGGAAGAAGCGCTGCATCTCGGGGCTCTTGGCCGTCTCCTCGTCGACCAGGACGCCTCCCCTGTCCCCGCATGTCTGGAGCATGCGCGTCCTCCTGAGCGTCTTGCGCGGCTGGTCGGGGGTTGCCACCTCGTCGGCCGGGCGCTTTTGCTCGGAAGACAGGGCCCGGGCTTCGCGGAATAGAGCCTCGAGCTCCTCGAGGCGGCTGGACGTCGTCAACGGGGATACGTCGTGGTGGTCCCAGCCGTGTTCGCCGGGGTTCGTGTCGGGAGACAAGGGGCTCACGGCGTACGACATGTCGTAGATTCCGTCACCGTCTTCGACGGGTGGTTCGACAGCCGTCTCCACTTCGAAACCCTCGCTCTCGTCGCCCGTCGCCTCCCCGTCCTCCTCGTCGACGCCGACACAGTTCCTCAGCCTGCTCTCTCCCCGGGGCCAGCCCCTCCTCTCGTTCCTGGGGATCGTCGGGACAGCGTCGTCCGGGTCCGCCAGCAGCTCGAGGAGAGCGCCCTCCTCGTCGAGCAGGTTCCCCTCCTTCGCGATCTCCAGCACCCCGCTCTCCGCCGCCTCCACCAGCCGCTCGGCCAGCCCGCGCGCGACGACCTTGGGGACGTCGTTCATCTGCAGCACGTCGAGCAGCGACACCCCGTGGCGGCGCAGCCCGTGCAGCTGCGCGGACGTGAGGCACCCCTTCCGCTGGGCGTCGGCGGCCCGGAGCTTTCGGAACATGGGCAGCGCCGTCGAGGGGCGCCCGCGGCCCCCCAGCGGCGACGGGTCCGAGTCGACGACGGCGAGCATGTCGTTGATGGCGTCGGCGGACCACTGGACCGAGCGGACAGCCTGCAGGAGGCGGGTGTACCCGCGCCGCCGCGGGTGCAGGGGGTAGTTTTGGGCGAGAGAGGAGTGCGGCGGGAGAGGGGGCGGGAGGACCGGCTCGACGAGGTCGGTGACGTACTCGATGGGGTTGATGGAGGGGGAGGGGACGCGGTGGAGGACGAGGTAGCGGAGGATGTTTGCGTTGCGGGCGAGGTACTCCTGGAGCTCGGCGAAGGAGGTTGTGGGAGGTAGAGAGAGGCCGCGGGCGATGGTGAGGAGGGGGGCGGAGGCGGAGGGGTGGTATGGCGGATAAGGGGGCAGGTCGCTGTGTTGGACGGGAGTGGCGGAGGGAATGGACGTGCGGTCAGAGGAGGTCGCGTAGATGTCGAGGAGGTCGTCGATCTCTTGCTCTTCTCTTGAGGTTGGAAATGATCTAGGTGATATAGGAGAGATAGGATCTGAGTCGTCCGTGATGTGGATAGAGGAGGATTCTGCGTGAACGGGTGAGTATTCGACGTGTTGATGTGAAATTGAACCAGATTCCACGGGCCGTGATCCCAGCCAGTCGTCGTCTTCCGTGCTGGACTGGAAGAAGCTACTCGTGTTCTCCATGACGGTGCTCATGGGTGGATTCGGTTTACTGAACTTGGGTTTCTCTGTTGTCGAGGTGTCCCCCACCTCGGGCAAAGTCGACGCTCGAGAGCAGAAGCGGACAAATGGACTGCATCGCAAAGGGTCCGGCTGTACGGGGAGGTGTTGCGATGCCGCTGTGATGCTTTCCGCAGATTCGTCAGAGTTCCGCCCGCTCGGCTGTGAGTCGAAGTGGTCGGCGGTGGATCTGGCCGACGACCCATCATCTTCGTACCAACCCAGGCCGGTGTCGGGACGAGGGATATCGTCGCTCGGCCCATTGGGGGCTTCTTCTTTCTCTTTGCCCATCTGCCGGCCTCCAAAGTCATCAGACGTGGGCCGGTGGATTTCCGGCCCGTCTTTCGTCGGTCTCTTGGGGCCTTCCTGACCTCCCGTGCCGTTGTTGTCACGAGAACCGAGTATGCAGCTCGGAGGCCCGTCCCCCGACGATAGGCTCTCGTCCGAGGACCCTTCCACGCCTATGTTTTTCCCACGGGCAGGGGTGGAGGCACTACCTTCGATCGTTGCTGGAATGCCAGCTTCTTCCATCATCAGCCCAAACTCCGGCAAACACAGGTACGGCAAGCGAGGGACCTTGTCCGTTCCCGCCGGGCTCCTCCTCCACGCCCCGGGCCTGCGTCATGCATTAGCATCGTCTACTGCCCCCCGCCCTTCCCAGCTGTCACAATAACTTACCCCTCTCGCCCCGTCACGCCGTTCTTCGAGGCACGCCTGTTCGTGCGGCCGGAGGAGGTCGTAGTGATGTCTGTGGTCTTGGTGATCGAGGATTCGCCGGCGACGGTGCTGATCCCGCCGCGGAGCCGTCTCCTCTTCCCCTCGCCGCTGGCCCCGAGCAGCGGGAACCGCCCGCGGCCGGACGCGCGGGTACGCTTCCTTCCCGTCGCTCCTCAGACGTCTCTCAGCTTCCTTCTGCCGCCGGCGCAGCGCGTCGAGCGCGTGGGGGGACTCACCTTTCGCGAGCGTCTCCGTCTCCTCGACGCTGCAGGTCCGGACTCCAAAGTGGCCGGTCGGGGATCGCTGCTGGTGGTGGTGATGCTCGCTGGCGGGAGGCGAGGGCGGCGACGACGACGACGAAGATGACGTCTCGTCGTACGGCTCGAATGCTGACGGGGAAGCGCGTTGGGTCCCGCCGTTGGGGGAATAGCACACTGTCGTTGTCATGGCGCGGCCGTCGGGGACGCCCCGAAGCGGCTCGAGCGAGGCCGAGGAGGAACGGGTTCTGCGGGACGTCCAGCGTCCTAGGGAAGGCCATGAGAAGCCCATTCTTGCTTGTTCGGATTGATAGCTAAAAAACAAATAAAAAACAAAAAAGGAGGAGGGAAAGAATAGAGGAATAGAGCTTGGTAGAGAAACTCAGCAGGTCGTGGTGTAAGCCAGGCCGACAGTCATGAGGGCCACGGGGGGCCTTTTTGACTCAGGTTCGCTCAAAGACATGTTCTGTTCCCAACGTCGCTTCCTTGTTCCATTCAGTCAAGAGGTTTCCTCTTGAGGCATCAGGGCAGTGTTTCCACCCCTTACTCACAAGGCAAAGAAAAGTTGGATACACGGTCAAAAGGGAAGGGAACGCGGGCTGCCGTGATACCTTGCCGCTTCCCTTGTTCGAAAAAAGGTACATTGATACTGGGACAGGACTCGGGCCCATATACCAGCAAATGATGAAACAGTATCACTTTTGACGCCAGACGCAGCTCTTCAAGGTCATCTGGCGCGCCTGGCTTGTTCGTCTTTCTTTCTATTTTGGAGAGTTTTCTTGTCGGCTGTCCGGGCGCTTTGTTTGGCCAACTCTTCATCCCTTGGGGCTGGGACACCACCCAACCCGGGAGGAGAAACCTTCAAAGATGGTGTTTGTGACGTGGCACTCTGGAAGCACCTTGTAAGTATCAGATAATGTCGACGACTTGCTGCAACCTCGACAACTCAACCCCTCGACGGCAGATTGATGCCTGGATGGACAATGTGGTTGTTCAGCATCTCGAACAAAGAGCAACGACTTCACAGAGCGAATCCCATGGGGGGGCCTTGTCGCCAACCAACTCAAACACATGTTCGAACTGCCTGCGAGATCCGGATCAGGTTGTTATTCATGGCCTTTCTTCAGAGTTTCCCGTACGCACTATAAAATTCAACGTATTCTTCACATTGTTCTGGGCGTCTCCAGACTCGTCGGCCGAAACAAACAGAAACGTCAAACATCCCGCTACATAACCCTGAATCCCGAGAGGCCAAGCCTCAAATTGAACCCCCCCCCCCCAACCCAGGTACACGGTAAGTGAAAACATGTGCTGGACGAAGCAAACCATCTACAAGGGCTGCCGGCACGGCTGCGTCGAGGAAACCACCTGCGACGACGAGAAGCGGCGCCGCAGAGAACGAGAACGCCGGAGCCCGTGGCTGGTCCTCCTCTGCCCGTGCTTCTTCCTCGCCCCCGCTGCGCCCAGGAGGGAGGATAAATGCCGGCTCAAGCCGATCCTCGTACCGCTCAGCGGCAAGTGCCCCCGCTGTCTCGAGGAGGAAGCTAACGCAGCAGTGTGCAGCGGCCCGGGCTTCGTTGACGATGACGACGATGACGACGACGACGACGACGAACCGCCACGCCGGCCGGAGGACGCCGTCGCGGATGCGTCCAGACGGTACGGCTTCATCGGCGACAAGCACCTGCACGCCGCGGGACGCCCGGCGAGTACAGGACCGCGGCGGGATACGCGTCGGGGACGCCCCGGGCCGTCGTCGAGAAGCCGGCGAGAGGGCACGGATCCGGTAGAGGCCCGCCGGGCCCGTCTGCCGCTTTATACCAACGTCCGGTACGAGAAAGCCGTGCGGCGGGAACGAATTCGTCGGGAGCAACGCAGCCCAGAAGTCCACGAGCACTATTCACAACACGCGCAGGGAACACCGGGATATCGTAGTGGCAAACAGGGCCAGGGCCAGGGCCAGGACCAGGACCAGGACCAGGACCAAGGACCAAGTGGTTCCACGGCCGGCCCCGGCGGATACGCAGATAACCAGCCCTTCCAGCCCGAGGCATCGACGACGCACCTCGCCCCTCGCCCGTTGCAAAGGTCCCTGGCCAGGGCAGATCGAGCCACGACCGGGGGGGCGGGGGCGAACGGCCGCAGCACGGCGAGGGCGAGAAGGAGCGCGCCCCTGAGCGACGTGCTGGAGGACGGAAGCGGCTGGGGGGCACGGGACGACATTGCCGCGAGCCCACGGGGATTCAACCCGGGCTCGTCACTGGACGAGCTGATCGAGGAAGTCGAGGAGCTGTGGCGAACGGCCCCCAACCAGCGGCGATAGACGCGGCTCAGTCGGCGCGGCTGGGTCGGGTGGGGGGCGACACGGGCGGCAGAAGTAGATGGATTGATCAGACAAAACATGGCACCTTTCAATCCCGGAATCCCTAGCTCGCCCCTCCCGGAAAGGAAGGAAGGAACGAATGCGTGTCTGAGCCGCTAGAAACAAGGTTCGTCTGGGAGGGGGGCCTTGGGAATCTGACGTGCATGGGCTGGGATCGACCCGATTCCCAAAGGGCCAAGCCGAAAGAGACAGGTCCAAGGCAGAAAAGAAAACGACGGTGCAGCCAGAATCTAGCTCACTTGGCGCAAGTAAACTGGCTCAGTGACGATGCGGATTCGTGGCCCATGTTTCGACCCAACTTGGGGAGACAACATGCTTCCTTGAACCCATCCGATAAGTCTTCTGTCACCTGTGTGTCTGTGGGATACGTGTAAGCCCGGGTGTGCTGCCCCAGTGCCAGGAATGCAGTGTACGTAGCACACACATTGGTCAAAACAAAAGACATGAAGATGCTGTAAATGCTGATGCCTTGCGACGACGCAAACCACAACGCAGTCGGAGAGCCGGGAAGAGGTCGCCGCAGAGATCGGCACGGCGGAGCCCGGCGATAGGCTGCCCAATTCCCGCAGGGCTGATTGGTGGAAGCCGGGATCCATAAGGCTGACCGGAAGGCAGACTAGACTAGACTCTTGGGATTGGGAATCGCTGGTCCGTGACGGAGTACGTGTCACCCGGGATGGGCTTCGCTGACCAATGAGACTGCAGCAAAGCACATGCTCTGCGTGACAAAAGAACCGGAACCGGAACCGGGGGGGGGGGGAACGAGGGTTCCCGAGTCCTGCGTCTCGCGTCTTGGAATACGGGGAGAGACTAGTTTGAGGAACGAAGCGAAGGGGGGGGGGGGGGGTAGTGACGAAGCGGCTCAGTTGGGGATATGACGGGAGACACCGTCTTTTCGTCTGAAGGATGTGCGGGTTGCGGCCGAGAGCCCGGCTCTGAGTCAAGAAAAAAGGCTTGCTTTGAGTTTCTGCTTCAGCCAGTCAGTCCATCGTCATTGGATTGGCTTGGGTCGGAGTCATTGTGACAGCCACACCAGCCCTACGTGTGGAGAGAGAGAGACACACAGGGAGAGAGAGAGAGAGAGAGATGGAGAGAGATGAGGAGGATTGTTCGAGCGCGAGAGTCAATGGTGGTGAGCAATTGGCTGGAGAAGGCTCATTTGGCTCGGTATCTGCAAGCGTATGTATGCGTGGCCCATCATGCGACGCCCCCCCCCTGCACTCTCAAAGTCCCGTGCAGCAGCAAAGACGCACACACACACACACACACGGCAGAGTGCGAATCCTGGTGGGTGTTGATGTGTGCAGCCGCGCAACCCAGTAGGTACCATCAGATCAAAGCGCCGAGCTCCAAACGACGCAAGCTTGGTGACGAGTCGAACCACGCAGGTCCATGCTGGCTGCTTCATGTTTGAACGTGTTCCGGTATCCTCAGTAGGGGAGAGTGCAAACGCCCGCCCGCCAGCCAGCGCGGCGGATTGCTAAGCATCAAAATAGTCCTCAGACGCAACCTCACCTGCGCCGGACGTCATCGGACGACCCAGACCGGACTGGTGGGCTCTGCTTTGCTGATCAGACCGGGGTGTGCAGAGTGTGTAACTACATGCTACTAGTAGTAATGGTTTATCCGTACATACAGTATAAACATGACACGGGGTTCAGGGACGATGAGTGCGCCCGCTGCCGCCGCCGCCCCCCCACCCATCCCTGCTAATTCCGTGGCCGAGTGACCTGGCGGCCGCAGCGCCGCCGGGCAGCCGTCGGGATTCACCCCTCTTGACGAGTCGATTGCTCGATCTGCCCTGAACCCAAGGGTGAGCGAGACCTGGGACTTGGCTCCGAGTGGACCCGTCATCAATATACTCCACGGGTCATGGATCACGGGCCACGGGTTGATGGAGACAACTGAGATCACAGCGTTGCGGCAAACGGGCAAGGGTGAGTACGGGATCGGAGGCATGATTGGTCAATTTCCGCAGAGCCGGCGGCTTTAATCGACGGCCAATGTTGGTCTCAATTCGAGACTGGAACCCGCTTGCCGGTTTGGGCGAATGATGCCAGGGGTAGTAGGGTGGGCGAGCCCGACGGTCCTGCGGAGGAAGAGGCTGAGGGTTTTGACTGCTCAGGGAGCGGAATTGAGGAGCCAACTAACTGTTCGCTTGACTTGGGAATGGTTGGTCCCTCCCCTCCCAGGTTGGCGGAGAATGAAATGATCCAGTGGGAAGGCATGGCTCGGGTTGGCGTGTGGAGATTGATTGGCGGGACTAGTCTCTGAACTCTTGTTCTGATGGGCTGATTTCGGCGAGGATAAGCGAGTGCGGCAGCCAAATTGGGCAGAGGAGAAAGGTACCATGCATATGCAGAGAACTCTCACGCCTCCCTCCGCCAGTCTTGCCAGCCAGCCAGCCAGCCAGCCCGTTTGGGGTTCGTTGATCTGTTAGTCTTGTCGTCGTTAGCGGCGGTGCAACGGATAGGTAGGTGGTGCATGCAGTCGAGCCATGTCGAGGTGAGCTGTGTAGTTCAGTGTAGTTCAGTGCAGTGCAGTGCAGTGCAATGCAGCGCACTGTTATGCTATGCTATGCCCTGCCAGGCTGAAATGACACTTGGCACCTTGGCCATGCGTCCGTCGACGGTCGGTGTATGTAGTACGCTGCATTTCCAGTCACCCACTCGTATGGCCATCTCAGCGAATGCGTGTGTCATGGGCTCGACGAGGTCGTCATGCCAAGTCATGGTTCCGAGTTGACGACAGTGAGGAATAGAGAGGAGTGCCAAGCCACTTCAGCTCATTTTCGACGTTGGAATGTTGAAACTCTATCGCAGACTGCCTTTTTATCGTCTCCATCTGTAAGGTGACGCTGTGTAGTAGTAAAGTAGGTACGGATATTCCGTAGGGAAAACCGGAGATGCCTGGGTCCGTGCGGATACTACACTACACTATCCGTACTCCGTACGTAGAGCAAGCAAGCACCCTGGACACTCCACCCTGCACCCCCGAGCAGCATTTGTCTGGCTCTGGTGCATGTAGGTATTCGTCGTGGTACGGGTCGGCGAGATGGCCGGATGGATGCCAAGACTGAGTCCGAGAGGCCCACAAACGTACGGCCATGACGGTGGTAATTAACAGACACGGGAAACGGGTTCGGGGCATTGGTCCGCCGTGCTTACGGGGTCGTTCGTTGGTAGCAAGTTTGTAAGTTCGTAAAGCAAAGCGTCCAGCCGTGACAACTCTGAGACATCTGTTTCTCCCTCCCTCTCTCTCTCTCTCCCGTTCGCTCGTCTCCCTAGTCGTTGCTGTCACAATATGCTGCTCAGCAAGCGAACTGGGGATTCATGCCGAGACACGGGCGAGTGCTGTCATGTACGTATATGTAGTATAGTATACAACTACTAGGTACATATGTATGTAGCATAACGGTAAGGGCGAGAGAGGGTATCGCGTATGCTCCACGAATAGTAATCGTCGTATGTATCGCACTTGTAGTCTCTGCTCATCTGTTACACCGATGCTTGATTCGGGGGCTGTGCTCATGACACTAACCAGCTCTTTCGTCCACCGCCCTGCGGTTCTAGCAGTTTGCTGCAGAGCTGCGGTGACTTAACAGCGGGTCGACCTGACCTGACCTGACCTGACCTGACCTGAGTCCGCAATTAGTGCAGTGTGCTCGCCAAAAGAATCTATTTTCCCCACGAGCGATGGGGCATGAGAGGAGAAGTCGATGAGAGTTGGCGCCGGCGCCCGCACCGCAGCGGAAACGATGGCAAGGGAGGAGGAGTGGAGAAGAGAGCGAGAAACTGAGAGAGAAAGAGGAAAAGAGAGAGAGAGGTACGTACCGCTGGACCGGGGGTCGGATCCTTCCATGGTCCGCAAAGCCCAGGCTCCGCCCCCACTGTGCTGGCCGCCACGTTTTCTCATTGGCTAGTCGTTTAGGCAGCAGCCTTTTACCCCCCGGACTGACGCCTTCCCATAGTTCTGGTCCGCCCATCGCTCTAGCGCCCTGAACCCTTCTCGCGCTGGCGGCTGCTTGCTTGCTTGCTTGCGTGCTTGCGTGCTGTGCTGTGCTGCTTTTCTAATCAACCTCGAAGACCTTCGACCCGGGCTTCCGCGTCCTCGCTCACCACCACCACCACGCCTCTTCTCCCTCCTACCCCCCCATACTCGCCGTCCTTCTTTCGACCGAATCCTCCTCCTCCTCCTCATCGTTCGTCCGTCCAACTTTTCCTTTTTCTCCATAGTCCTCGACTCTTTAGGACACAACACGACACGCACGCCGCCTTGTTCCACTGAGGCCGCCGTGCACCACCACCCACCATCTCGCCTCTCCTCTTTCCTCCGCATACATCCCACGGACCCTACCACAACCGCAACTTTTGCCCTCATCCATCCTCGTCTGCTCACCGACGCGTACCTCTGCGACGGAAAGACGCAAACCGTACGCCGTCTCACATATCTGTCCCGCTTCCAGAGAAGTCCCCCCCTCAAAAAATTAGGCAGACTGATTTCGGCCTCGACTTAAATCGACTCGCCTGCTTCGCTGCCTGCCGTATCATTCACGGCATCTCATCTACATCCTCATCGATATCATCACCGCCCCATCTTAACCAACGTAAGACTTGGTCTCCTTTCTTTACTCACGTCGTCCACCGCACGTTTCCTATCCTAAAACCATCTCCCGCCACATTGACCAATCCTGAACCTTGGGCTTGCTCAAGAGTTTAGGACTACGGCATCGAGCCTAC
The DNA here is from genome assembly GCA_030867225.1 of Colletotrichum caudatum. NCBI lineage: Eukaryota > Fungi > Ascomycota > Sordariomycetes > Glomerellales > Glomerellaceae > Colletotrichum > Colletotrichum caudatum. The sequence goes on from MU846096.1 coordinate 84,372, forward strand.
CAGCGTGGTCCTGGTTGTGACTCACCCCCGCCGCTCTCTTCAGCCCTACAACTTGGTGAACCCACAAGACCTCTAACACGACCGTAGTTGACAGAGTTCTGGACACCCGTGTCATCACCGTCACCATGTCCGTCTCCGTCAACCCTCGACGTAGGACCCCGGTGACTCCCCCGGAGTCCACTGCCGGCGGTCGCCTCACTCTTAAGACCAACAGCCTCCGCAAGGGCGCTACCTTCCATTCTCCTACCAGTCCTACATCTTCCCTCGACGATGCTTTGACTGCTCCCCCAAGCCTTCGACGCTCCCAGACCAACCTGGACGACGTCGTTGACGCCCATCGTCGCCGCATGGCATTGATTGTCGATGACATTGACAAGTCACTTGCCAACATCACCCTCGTCTCCCCCAAGGCCAAGTCTTTCCGAGACGACAGCCTTCCCGTGCCCAGAGGTTTCCTCAACCTTCCTGTTGTTGATCCAGCAATGGCAAAGGAGAAGTCAAAGGAGAAGTCAAAGGAGGCGGAGCGTCGCATTCTGCGTCCCAGAACCCGCCGCTCCTCGAGACATCATGAATCCGACAGCGGACTCGGCACCTCTGTCGCGCATACCGCCGAGACAGACTCTGCGACCACTGCTTCAAAGAAGGCATCGGCCATCACCCGGTCTGCTGCCAACACCTCTTCTTCCACCATGGAGAAGCTTCCCGCCCTGAGCTCCAGGGCCGCCAACCGTATCCAAGAGCACATTCTCCGACCCCTCCGGGCAAAACCTGCCCTAAAGGACTTCGAGCCGATTGTTCTTGACGTTCCCAGGCGCATCAGAGAAAAGGAGATTATCTGTCTGAGAGACCTGGAAAAGACCCTCATCTTTATGGCACCGGTAAGTCCAGTCCTGAACGAAACTGGAGTTTGGGCAAATACTTATCGATCGTTGATGAAGGAGAGGACCAAGACCGCCGCCTTGTACCTCGACTTCTGCCTGACGTCGATCCGCTGCATTCAAGCCACCGTGGAATACCTCAGCGACCGAGAACAGACTCGACCCAACGACCGGCCTTACACTAACGGGTATTTCATCGACCTCGTGGAACAGATTCGCCAATACGCCGGTCAACTTGCTGCCGCCAAGGAAGCCGAATCAGACGCTGCTGAGATGGACGTTGACCCGTACGACACCCGCCCCCATCTCCCGCTTCGGTACGCTAACGTTCTCCCCAGGACCGACGAAATCAAGCTGTTTGGTGGCATCACCGAGAACGGGCGCCCCGCCGAGCTTGTCCGCGTTCGCAAGGACGGAAAGGCCATTTCCATGGCCACCGGCTTGGAGGTCGACCTTGACGATACCAAGAGCCCCGTCCAGATGAAGCGCTCCTTGAGCCAACAATTGGAGGACGACGAGGAGATCATGCGCTCCATGGCTCGCCGCAAGAAGAATGCGAGCCCAGAGGAGCTTGCCCCCAAGAAGTGCCGCGAGCCCGGCTGCAATAAGGAGTTCAAGCGTCCTTGTGACTTGACCAAGCACGAGAAGACTCACTCCCGCCCCTGGAAATGCCCTGTCAAGTCCTGCAAATACCACGAGTACGGTTGGCCTACCGAGAAGGAGATGGACCGCCACCATAACGACAAGCACTCGTCGGCCCCACCCATGTACGAGTGCCTGTACAAGCCGTGCCCCTACAAGTCGAAGCGGGAGTCGAACTGCAAGCAGCACATGGAGAAGGCTCACGGGTGGCAATACGTTCGCACCAAGACCAACGGCAAGAAGTCGTCGAGCAAGGCCGGCAGCGTGACACATTCCACCCCCCAGCTCATCCACATGCCTACTCCCTCTACCAGCAGCGCCGCCACCCCCCCTCCGCCAATGGAGCAGGCGCAGTTCAACTTCAACGACCCCGTCCTTGCTCCCCTGCACACCATCGGTCCCGTGGGCGACTTTGCTTCCCACATTGATGGCATGGAATTCCCCTCTTACATCTCGGACGAGGACTTTGACCAAGTCCTCGGTGTTTCGGGCCCCTTCGATGGTCAGCTTGACATGTCCATGTCTCCCTCGGACCACAACACCCCCTCCACTGATGTGTCTTACGGCCCCTACTCGTACCAGGAGGGCCCCGACTTCACTGTGAACGAGGACATTTACGGTGCCCACGCCCAGCTCCCCACCCCTGACCGGGCTGTCTTCGCCGAGAAGATGAGCATGGCATTCCCCATCTATCAGCCTGTTCCCACATGCCAGCCTCAGATGGATGTCGTTCACATCGGCCCTCATATTTCTCCCACCGGCCAGGGCAATGCCATGCTCTTCACACCAAACTCTTTGGCCGAGGTGGACGAGGGCTTCGAGGACACATTCCATGGTGACGCCAACGAGTTCTGCGGCACCGACTTCCAGCTCTTCCCCGCCAACACGGTGAGCAAGACGTATGACTCCCTCTTCGGCGAGATGCCGAGCGCCGGCTTGGGTTATTCCCAAGCGTCGCAGGATCCGTTCCAGTCTCTCGAGTGGACGATGGACTATCAAAGCTTTCCGAGCCAGTAAATGGACGCTGGAATGTGCGGTGGATACGATGGCAGCTGCCTGTGGGCAGCCCCAGCGTGTGTGACAAAACTTGCTCGCGGGATGGGCTTATGAACTGATGACTGGATATGGACAGAGCCTCTAGAGGGCTCGAGGGGGGGGGG